>VXBL01000835.1:1624630-1709357 GCA_013400195.1 Aramus guarauna | reverse complement strand
CCCCCCCCCAAAGCTGCCACTGCTGTCCCAGAGACGAAGGGACAGGAAGCAATGAAAGTTGGTACAAGGTGGGGTGAGACTATGTGAGTGCAAAGGGGAAAAAAATCCAAACCAAAGATCAGTTTAGGTGTTGAGCATTTAGACAGTTGTTGTCAAGAAACACTTATTGTTGAGCTTTTTTTTATTTATTTTTTTTTAATTTGGCCTTCAGTAGATAACAAACTCTTGGGTGTAAATAAGGACACTCTTTTAAACCCATTTAATGGAGATTCCTCTCTCAGTAGGAGTAAGTATCATGCTAATCAATCCCTGCAGATTAGACAGATGTCCTAACAGGACATGAGCGCACACTGCCTGATCCCTTAGTAGGTGCTGAGGTACTGCAATTTAAGTGCATTTAAGACAGCTCAGGGCATCCCCATGCATCAAAGTCTGTTATTGAACAGTTTAGGAGGGGTTGATTTATTATATTTTTATGATCAGAGTTTTCTGAGTTTCTTTGTCTCCATAAAATTTTACAGATTCATAAAAGCTTCAGTGGTTTGGTATTGGCTTTTCTCCATACTTGTGTGAAACTAAAAACTTGGCTACAACTAGAAGCATCCTGCTCTTCCCTGTGGCTGTACCTCTTGTGCTATCAGGCAGCTCTGGACAAGCTGTGATGAGGGAGTGGCAAAAACTTCAGGGATCTTTAGCAAAGCCATTACAAGTGCCCATTTGGATCCCTGGCTATGATTAAATTTTGTTGGGGCTTTTCCTAAGCTACATGATGCCTTCTCTCCTGCTGCCAGAGAGCCTGTATCTCTTGCTGGCCTCTAAAAAGATCACCTACCTTGCACTCTGGCAATTCCCAGCTGTAGAAGACATGCTGAGGGACCGGAAAAATGGGAAAAGGTGACAAAATGGATGAGAAGTATGGAAAAGCTTCTTGGGGAGAAAAGAGTAGAGAGACCAGGACCGTCTATCCCAGGAAAAAAAAGCTGTGAGGGATAAGCTAGAATATATAAAATGGTGATTGGCAAAGTGAGCAGTAATGCTTGCTGCCTCTCCAGAAGTCCAAGAATAAGGGGCATCAGTGAAACCGGCAAAAGGCAGATTCAGCTTAAAAGGGCTGCTCTTCCTGCAACAGGTAGTTGAATTGTGTGACTCCTTGCAGACATCCTTGGTGTGGGGAATGCAACTCCCAGTGTACCTGGGAGAACTTGAAGAGGGGAAAAAATACCTGTTCATGACTATACAAACCTCTTGCAGGTTTAGAAAATAGGTGCTTAAATCCCTGCCAGCTAGACAAATGTCCCGGAGCACTTCCACTGTTTCATGTTCTTATATTTTTCTCTGAAGTGTGGCTGCTGTCAGAGACAGGGTATACTAGAACTGATGGGCCTTTGATTTGACCTACTGCCTACTCAATTTTGAATGGTTTCCTATAGTTGTGATAGTTATGTTTGCCCAGGGTTAACAGGAACATCGTCCTTCTTCAACACATGAGGTATTATAAAGGGAAGAATGGCAACTGCAGCAGAGCAATGCAGTATTCTTTCTTTGGTGTTTTGCATTGGTGCCTCACTTCTTGGATGTTTCTTTATTGTTTGTGTTGAGATGAATTTTGTCTTTGCTTTTCCATGGGATCTCTCTGCAGGAATACAGTGTGCTCTGCACGTTACCTGAAACGCAGAGGATTAGGCTGGGGCACCTAATTAAACAGAGCGGGATTGCTGAAATATTCACCACCCATTTTGCTCTAGCCTCCCACGATCGCAAAACAATGTCTGGAATTCTTTGAAATTACCACTCCTAGATGCAGCTTTTCCTTTGATGAGAGCATTTCATCAGAGTAATCCTGCTCTGGCTGGATTAGCTGAAGAGCAGGATAACATCTAATGTGTTTTGCAGCTCAACTGGAATAGCTTTTTATCATTCTCCACCTTTGACAAATGGCGCTCCTAAAGAAAACGCGTGCCTGTTCCTTACAGTGGCACAGCGCTCGTCTTCAGGTGTGGTAAGGGCCTAAATTTCCAGATTTACTGGCCCCGTTAGCAGTTGCTTAAAGTTGGCCACTTCTGGGCCACTTCATCGCCTCCCGAGCTGCAGTCCGTTTTTCTCCAGCTCCTGCATTTTCTCTCCGGACTCAACCACCCCACGCTGGGCGCCGAGAGGGAGCGGGTGCAGCGCCCAGACCCCGCCGTTGGCACCCACGGAGCAGCCTGGGGCTCAACTCCCGCCCGTGCCCCCGGGGGACGGACGGGGCAGCTCCGGGGCCGAGCGGGGCGCGGGGGGAGGCGCCCGGCCCCAGCCCCGGCGAGGGCGGGCGGAGCGCAGCGCCCTTCCCCGCAGCCCGGCAGCCCAGCGCTGCCTGCTCTGCCCCGGTATCGAGTTACAGAAAAACTACACCCTCGCAGCACCCCTATTTACATACAAATAACTGGAGTGCCTGCATTTATGTCACCATTCAAGAGGCTTGCCAAGGGAGGCTGTAATCCAATCAGCAGAAGCTTTAAAGGGATGTCTGCGGAGTGATTAAAAGGGGATTTTTATTTTTTTTTTTCTTTTAAACCGTAGTCATTATTTTTCATTTTGTTTCATATTTGCAAAGAACTTTGATCTGAGTTGCGAGGACAAAGATGCACATGTCCTAAAATACATACGAAGAGATCAAGATGTTAAGAAGATCCACACAGTTGTTGTGTGGAAAGCGAATATGACCCACAGGGATTAGTTTGCTTGTGCTGGTTTGGAGATTAACTCTAAATCACTGCTTAAGGACTAATAGGACTAATAGGAATTCTTGGAAACATCAGGGAAAAAATTCTTATAGACCAGACTGGTGAAAATGGCTTTCCAAAACAGTAAGACTTTTTAAAGTTTAACTTAATCTATAATGTTTCTGTTTCTGGTTTTCTGAATGCTTTCTGGTATACTATGAACATGTTAGCTTTTAAACTGTTACTTAAAATACTGGTTGTTGCTGGGCTGGAGGAGAAAGTTGGTCTGTTTGTTTGCCGTTCGCAAAGCAGTAGCTGAAGGGGTATTTTTAGAATTGATTGTTAGTTTAAAACCAGAGTTCGTCTGCGGTTTCCTCAGTTAAGTGAATGGAAACTGCTCTAAACTCCTTGAATGAAAGTGGGAAACGTAAAGCTGGGGTTGCGGAGTCACTTACCTTCGCGAACTCCTGTTTAACTTCTCTGTTGTGCAACTTTTACACACCTAAAATACGTTCACAACAAAGGAGGAGAGCGTGAATGTCGGCAAGTGAGGAGCTTACGGGGAGATCTCCCCGTTCTGTGGTGTTGAGGGAACGGGGGGGGGAAAATCCTAGAACTGCAAAAGGCATATTTTGGACTTGCTCTGTCAATGCAGGAATGTAGGTTTGCATGATGTAATGGCATGCAAATGCTCCCAGCGAGAGCAAGCTCCGTTAACCCTTTGCGGCATCTGCCCTCCTCTCTCTGAAGATTTAACTTCCTTCCTTCCATATTTTTTTTTTTCCCCTAAAAAACCTAATCATCGTGTCCGCCTATGACACACGTGTGGCGTTTTCCGATGGGTTGAGCCGTGTGGCTTCCGTGGGGTTTGGCTGCCGGACCCCGCGGGCGGGAGCGGTTGCTCGGCTCAAGGCTTTGTTCTGCTCGGGGGGCTGTGCCGCAGCCCGGCCCTCGCCCCCGCCAGCTCGGCAGAGAGGAGGCTTCATGATGTTCTTACCTTCAGAAAATCAACTGGCAAGTGTGAAGCAGTTCATTAGGGGGAAAAAAAAAAAAAAAATCCCTCTTAGGTTCAAACTTGGAAAAGTTATTGAGAAATACCTAAGGTGGAAGGCGGGCCTCTTCTTTTACTCAGCGTCCATTCAAGCTTGCTGCACTTCTCAGTGCTGATGGGCCAACAGGCTGTCTCCCACAGTCAAGTTTTGGGAGTTTTTTTGCCTACAGAATAACCTAACTTTAGTTTGGCAACTCAGGTGTTTTGATAAGGAAAGCAAAAGTGAGTGTAATGGTGCAAAGTACCGATGAACCCTTTAGCTTGCTTAAACGATTGGGCAAAAGTCATCCCTCGTGTAACTTTATTGGATTTACGTCAAGGTGGAGTTTTGCTTCTTACGTTTACCCCCAATAAAATTATTTTCTCAGGCCTGTTCAGAGGGTGGATAGTTGACGTACTACATGGAAAGAGCCTTAGGGAAAGTGAGGGTGACGGGATTGATTCCTTGTTGGTGAGCAGAGAAGGGCGTTATGACTTACTAAGCACACAAACATTTACAATACAAGCAGCTTCTGATTTCAGCCTGGCTTTTGTACTGGCAGGTGAGGATGCAATGACAGGTGATACGGACAAATACCTCGGACCCCAGGATCTGAAAGAATTGGGAGATGATTCTTTGCCTGCTGAAGGATACATGGGCTTTAGCCTGGGAGCCCGCTCTGCCAGGTATTGTATTTGCTGTTTTTCATGTTTGCGTGTCGCCACAGTGACAAGTTTTTACAAAGCAAGTGCGCTCTTTCACCCAAAGTTGGAGTCTATTTCAAAATGAAGAAGAGGGGGTGTACTTCTGTGTTATGAGAATACTGCGCTTTTAAAGCATATGTTCATTGCAGTTTTATTTCATATTCTTTATTCATGTTGGCTTCTTATGGCAATGATACAGAAAACTAACTGTTCACTTTTTCTGGTATCTGCTCATGCTCTGAACATCTCCAAGGCACCTCTTTAGGAGCAGATTGCAACTGGTCTAGGAACTGATCTAGAACAGCCAGCAAATCTAGGTTTCTTTTCACTACTGCTGGTCAGATTGATACTCACACTCGAGTGTTCCTTAAGGGACTAATATAGCCAAAGAATTTAAATGCCAGAAAAACTGAATGACAATCATTTTGCTATTTTGGTGCTTTTATTTCTTTAAAGGTGCTAGTGAGTAATCAGATATAGACAATAGTAAAGAAAAATACTCCCAAAAATAAAAAAAATCAGGTGTAACCTAAATTTGTTGCAGGGTTTCATTTGACAGGGAACGGATTACATGTTACAGAAAACAGGCCAAAATTTCTGTGAACCTGATAAAATATTGTAAACTTAATATAATATCTGACTAATGTTGATTTCAACTCAGGTGTTTCTAGATCACTAGTCTAGATTTCATTTTTGAATTGTGCTAAAGCCTGCAATATGTGTTGCTCAAAACAATTAAAGCTGTATGAGCAGAGATTACTTCCCTAGTGGCGGATTTGCAATGTATTTACTGACAGTTGAATCGTACTGAAGCTAATAATTAAACCTCATAAGCTGGAGCCCTGAGGACTTTTTCCTATGCTGTAGTTTAAAGATCTGTTTTAAAAAGTGAGTTCATTGTCTAACAGCAAATGGCAACTCCCATAAGGTAAAGCTTAGATGTCTACCTTTCAGTCTTGTTTGTTATGGTCGCATTAGAAATGCAAGCATGCAGGGCAAATTTGCTCTTGAGTAGCGCCCAGCCATGTTTTGCTTCGCTTACAATTTTTAGGTAAGTTAATAAGTATCTATGTGATAATACATTCACGAGGAATGCCAAAATGCCTTTAAATAGTCTATTAGCTAGAAAATCAGCAAAACAGATCTGAAGGGAGAATCTTATGGCTTTGCAAACTTAATTAACAAAGCTGACTTGCTGCTTTTAAGCAGAAGTTGGCGTGAGCGAGGTCATCATGCAGCACTATCAGAGGTGGTCAGGTCTGAAGCATCGCAGTGATGGGGGAGAGGGAGTGCTCTTTGTGTACAGAGCGGGGCACTGATTTACAGGATGCATTTTACTTATTACAGAACTCTTCCCTCATGTCTAAATTCTCACTGTGCAAGTGGGAGAGCAGAATTTCACAGTCAAGATCTGTTAGGTAGATCTGAGGATTCAACCTCATGTTTTCCTTTCTTTGAGAGAAATCTAATATTCCCATGCTTCTGATTTAGCAGTGCCATTACTATCTGTTGCTGCGTAACTCATTTTTTACATTGCACATGTTATGCTCAGAGGAGACAAATACAGTGTTTTTCCTATGAAGTATTTTATTTAGCAAAAGTATTCTGTGGATGTATCTTATTGCTGATTCTGAGTGTAACATTAAGAAATAAACACATTAAATATATAAGTCATCCAGCCATAACATCTTGCTTTTCCTGTCTGATTCTTTGCTTTCTATTTCTCCTGTTTCTTTTCCACTGTAAATTGCTTTAGTCCAAAAGTCAGGTAAGAAGGCATGGCATCGTGTTACATCTTTCTGCTGCTGCCATTGCTCATCTTCATTTTATTCAGCATTGGAAAGTGATGTGCTTTTATTTTGGGGGGCTGGGGGTGGTCTCAGCCTTAGAGAATATCCCTCTGTTATAGCAAATATAACTTAATTTCTTTATGCCCTTTATCATGTAAAAGTCTGCTTAACATATGCCTACAGTGTGTAATTAAAATCCCAGTTCTGCTTCCAGCACAAGGGGCCCGTGTGCTAAGGGACCAGAAAAGTTCGATTAACAACAATAAAATGCATGAAACAAGTTGTAGAGTTTTGAGTCTGAAAAGTGTGGCTAGTTCAAAAGTGTAAAATGTTGTTGGATGTTGCTTTTTATTAATTCATGTTTTTTACTACTTTATTTTTCGTCACGTAGCAAGCATGTCTAGGCCTGCAGCATGTTTTTAGCACATACCATAATGTATCTTCCAGGGTTAAGTGTAACACACTCCTACGTTGATTTAATTGCAGCACATTCGGAGTGATCGTAGTTACTTCCAGTCTAATATGCACAAAATAATCCCCAAAGCATTGGAATCTGTATTTAATCATCAATAAGTGAATTTTTTTCTTTCTTCTTTAATTTCAAAATTATTATCCTTTTTTCTAAGTGAATAACTAGGGTGTTTATAACAAAGTCAAAAGTGGTTCAACTGCAAAGAGAACAACAACACATAAAACTTGCTCTTAGTTAAACCTGCTTCAGCAATCTGAGCCATATGGGCAGGCGCTGTAACTTACCCACAGCTCCCCTGAGACCTGCCCTCATGGGTCTCCTTTTTGGATTAGGGCGTGAAGACATTTATCAAAGTTCATCTAAATACTTGAATATGCTTTTCTAGATTTATTCTAAAGCCACGGCGTTACTGCCAAAGCAGTAAACATCTGTTGTGATTTTGCTTATGTATATTGAAGGGAAGGGGATGTTTAATTACAGTTAAATACTTATTATTCCATTTTTTCCCTTGTATTTATTTCACAGATTATGTCTATTTTGCCATCTTATGCTATCCCTGGAAGTTGCATGTATTAATTTTTTTATTTTTATTTTTTGTTCATCTCATTGTCATCTGCACTTTCTATGATAAATGGTAAATACAACAGCCTCCGCTCCTTCAGTTCGGATAGGTCCTACACGCTGAACAGAAGTTCTTATGCCCGAGACAGCATGATGATTGAAGAACTGCTGGTACCAGCAAAAGATCAGGTACGTGCTGCGTCTCTGCCGCCAGGTATTCATGCTTCATATTTCTAGGGGATGGCAGCCTGCAGCAGTCAGTCGTGCTCGCAGAGATTATAGCTAGTCCCTTAATTATAGAAAAGGGAGAAGAAAGTTGCTGAGAGAAAGAAATTGTGAGTTTACCACCTTGTGGTTTGGATCCTGCAAGAGACAGGGTGATGGAGTCCCAAACCAAAAGAGTCTTCAAAGGACCAGTTACGTTTCTGAGAACGGGGTTGTCCATTGAAGTCAATGGGAGCATCTGTGAGCTTAATGTTACGTGTATCCTTAGAGTGCTTTGATAAGCTGGGAGCAATGTGTTTTACACTAAGCAACCTTTGCCTGTACTGTATAGCCCGGGGATTATGTTCACTCATTCTGTCCACATGGAGGGGACTCCAACTGCTGCCCTTGTTTTTCCACCCTTGGGAAGAATTTGGCCTTGTAAAGATTAAGCTATTAGGCACTAACCAGTTTATGTATCTTCCAAACATTTGTGCAATGACTAATACAACAAAAGCAGAATCCTTTGACCTGATTATAGCATGGGAAAGTATTTCTAAAAGTTAATGCTGGAGATGATAGTGTACCGTATGCTTTGTTTGTGAGTTCCTCAGCATTTTGCTTGGTAGACTTGCTTCAGATTTTCAAATCTAACTCAAGAGTTTCTTAATACACAGAAGCCAGACATCTGCTAGGAAGCTGAATAAAAAAATCACATTGAAATCTTTATTTGGGAGTTAAAGGACTGTGGAGTGGAACTGTGGTTTGCATCCTGGAAGAGCATAAGGTGGATTGTAATGAAGCAGAGGTTTTCTGTGCTGTTTTCAGAGGTACCTCTCAGCAGCAGCAAGTATTCCTGCACAGGGGGTTATTGATCTCAGAGGATACTTCCATGGAGGACAGGATCCACAGAGCAGGACTCATACATTTTAAACCTTGATTGTATTAGTGCGTAAATTCTAGTGTAGTATAAATTACCAGGTTTTACTACAGCTTTTGCACACAGTTTTGGTAGCATTGTGACAATGACAGAAATTGGATTCTGTCTTTAGCAACTTAATGTTTATTATTAGGTTGTTAAAGTGAAAAACTGTAAACCTCCAATAACCTTCATTTGCAACAGCCAGCTAGGGAGAGTTTCTGAGAGAGTTTCATACCAGTAATTTTGTTGCTTTTGTTTGTTTTGAAGTCAGAAAATAAAACCTGTGACTACTGGTCCTGGGAACAAGATATTTCGGGGCTGAGAACCTAAAGTTACTCTGACACTTTCTACTCCTAAGCCTTCATTAAGTCATCTTGATATGGTGGAAATTTCAGAGGAGAGGAAGGCTCTTCAGTCTGAAAACATACTACATTGTTTTGTGATTCTGGCCATTTTTGTGACTACCATCAAAGTAGACGGCATTGATTTATCAGCTAGGGTGCATTTGATCACATAACAAGACTTAAGCCCAGCACTATGCTGAATAACTCCTAAAGAACATTGTTCAAAGTGTGCACCATTAACCTGTTTTATATTATGACATTCCACTAGAAAAATAAGAAATACTTATCTGTACGTGGAGGTGTTGCAGTGACACCACATCATGTACAGGAGCTCTACTTTAGGGCAAACTGCATATTCTCTCTGAGTGGTCATGGACCTCTCTCGGGATGATCTCTTGCAGTGCTGGCTCTTGAGCTGAGAGGG
Source organism: Aramus guarauna (assembly GCA_013400195.1). NCBI lineage: Eukaryota > Metazoa > Chordata > Aves > Gruiformes > Aramidae > Aramus > Aramus guarauna. The sequence continues at coordinate 1,700,203 of VXBL01000835.1, read as the reverse complement.
CAACAAATATGAAAACCTTGTAGTACTGAGCAGTAGTTTATAGTAGTCATACTTTTGTGATTCCAGTTTTTGCCCAGCAATGATTGTGCAATTATTGCAGTTCAGCACTGGTCCAAATTTGTCAAGTAAAATGAAGCCATGCTGGAGGCCTCACTGACAGTCCAGTTGTAAATGTTATTCTAATCTTAATCCTCCAGACAAACTTCAAGTTTCTTGAGTCCAGGAGAGGATCAGGACTGGTGAAAGTGGTAGTGGAAAAAAATGTCAGTCCTGTCTTGAGGGGGGTTAGTAAAACTATGATTCCCTGAAAAACAAATGACAGTAAAGCAACAAAATATCTTCATAAAAAAGGGAGCACAGCTAAAATTTTCTGCTATGGCTTCTTTAAACCTTGAAGTCCTGACAAAGAGCATATCCATCCTTTATAATTCCCATATTCTTCAGCCCATACCTAAGGTGGTAAGCTTTTACAGCTCTTTGGATGAAGCAGAAGTGCATTTGGGAGATGGAGAATACCCCTGCCTCTCTCCTTCCCACCCCTGCCTCTGTGTACATTACTGGGCTTCTAGATAATGTCTGCTATGGCAGTAGAAAGCAGGGAAAAAACCCACCTTGTGTTCCAACAATGGAATTCACAGGAACAATTGGGACAAAACCAATATCCTAAAAATCCATCTGGAAACTGGTAGGAGTTAAGGCTGTTTTGGGGTATCATACTACTTTGAAGGAGTGAGCCATTGCCTATTCTGTTTCTCTTCTTTTGTAAAGCTCAGACCTGTCATGGCAACAGCAAAGTCTCAGAGTAAAGGGGAAAGAATTTTATCACAAATCATAAGTACATAAAAGAGTAAGGGGACATTTGTCAACCTCTTGATCAGGTTAAAATAGAAGATCCCATGGCCACCTCTCCCCAAGATCACTGGGAGACTTGGGAGTCTAAAAAGAGTCAGATGAAGAAGATTTGAAACCAGTCTTTACTGAACCTGACTGCCAGCATGACACGTTGGCTATTAGAGAAGAGTTTCTAATAATTCCCTGAGAAGTTGTGATATTCTCCATTGTTTGCATTCAGGGGTTTATCGATGACCCAGTTGAACAGGGAAGTCTGAGTCCAGGCGGTACTGTGCCTCACAACCTGGCTGGAGCAAAGCTAAAATGTCTGTGTCCTGGTGTGTTACCATGGATGCAGTAACTCAGACCAAATCTGAATGACTTTCTCCGTGGAATAATTTACATCAGCCTCTGAATTTAATCAGCCAAAGGCAGGATGAATCAGGCTGTCCGTTACATAGCAGCTTGCTGCATCTCTTCTGTCTGGATAAATTCATCTGGGAGGAAGCATAAATCCTTCTGTTTGCTGAACTGTGATATTACACAGCCTGGATATTCTGTTATGCAACCAGCAGGATCCTTGCCAGCAGAACCATCAGCATTTTTACATGTGCATTTGCATCTAATGATGCCACGCCCTTTAGCAATGCATGTTTAATGTCCCTTGGTCCAGGGAGAGAACACTGGGACCTGATCAAACACAGGATGAGTCCTGTGATTTGATGTCACTGATGATGCACCATCTTCTGGACTGCTTATATTGCAACTTACACAGGAAGATTTTTTTGCCTGCCTGGAAAATCCAGCACCTCAACAGACTGACAAAATGAGATCAACAGATGTGTGCTGCCTGTAAGATGCATGTGTCCAGCTATTAGCTTTTCCTACTCTGTTTCTCTGCCAAAATTATTGGCTGCAGGCTTTGTGCTTTTGCAGGCTGTGAATATGTCCAAAAGATCTGTTTGAGTGCACTTTGTCAGAAAGGAATGCATCAAAAATATAGTCACCTGACAGTATCTCAGGATGAAGGAATAGACCAAGGAACCCGATGTATGTGTGTAAGCAATTTGGTGAGCATAGTAGCACCTCTACATACCATAGATTATTTGAGAATGTTGGCATTTCCTTGGAAATTATGCGGCTCTACTTTGAGTTTTCTGTATCACACTGCTGAAGGAAATTCAGCATTTTTCTTCTGTTGTAGCAAACATGATCTGACGTTTATTTGTTGGTGTATGTGTCCTGGTGCATGCCTGGACCTCACCGGTGCAGTGACACTGTTACGGCTTAGCAGACATTTGAATGACAAACACTAAATTGTGTTGTTCTTTTAAATACGTTTCTTCTGTTTCTTTGTTTTGTCCTATTTTTGATGGTAATATTAATCACTGAGCAAAGGAATAAATTCATTTTTGTTTATCTCAATTTTTACAACTTCTGAGACCAGCTGTCTGGACCTTACACTGCTTGGTGTCAGAAGTAATAACGTACTCAGTATGAGCTCTTACGAAGTTAGGTCACTTGGAATAACAGAAATCCACAACGAAGGCTTTCCTGCCTAAACTGTGGACTCTTCAGGGAAATGTAGGAGAATCCCTAGTGTTCTATTGGAAAGATGTAGAAAACTGTCTTCATTAAATTATGATACATTTTTCAAAATGGTGCTAATTAAAGCCACTGCTGTGGCTTAATTGTAATTGTTTTAATAGCATTCATTTTATCTTTTATGTCTGATGGTGTAGTATGGTGTTTAACATATGCAAGTTTGCATTTTATTGTTGTTGTCTGTGCTTGAACCATCAGTGCTCAAGTACATATCTTAAGGCAAAAAGTTTAATAAAAGATCCTAATAAAAAGAGTTAAGGTAGCAAAAGGAGGAGGCATCGAGCTATGTGCCACAGAGCTGGACAGAAGACAAAGCAAAGTTGTACCCTGCAGATACTTCTGTCGATTGGCATTGAATTGTAATGTCAATGGTTTTTGGAAGGAAACTTGGAATGCTCATTTGAAATAAAAGAAATGTCTAAACAGATAAGTTTTTTGGAAACCCTGGACTGATGGGAGGGTTGCAGGTTCTGGCTAACAAGAGAGCCCTATCCACTCGCTTATCTTGCGGGAGCTTCTCAACAGAAATGTTTTTTTTTGTGTTTATGACTAACTTTGCCATATTTAATAACTAATACTGATATTTCCCTTCAAAATAATTCATTTGTTCTACCTCTATGTGTCAGTACATAAAAAAAAAAAAAAATGGAAATAATAAAACTTCCCTGTGTAGAAGTGTGTGCTTGGCTTCATTTTGACTTGAACCCACAGAATTTGATTTGAAAACAGCACATGAGGTTTTAGTCTTAACAGACTCTGCTCTCTCTAGATGTATTTGCCTGTAAGGAGGAAACAACCTACTTGCAGGAAACACTGACATCTTTAACACCATCTTGGGTGAAGAATAGTCTGTGTGTATTGCATGACAGGTTCTTCACTTTTATTGATGTAATTTCTGATGGTGCTTCTTAAATTGTTTAGAAGCTTTCATATCATCCTGGAAATATGAGCATACAGTATTTGAAGATTTCATTTGTTTGATTTTTCTAAGGATAAAACAAGCAAAGAAAAAAATATTTTACTAGAATGGCTTTGCTCCAGAGATAAGAGGATTTGTAGTGTGAGACCTTGCTGCAGAGCACAGGATGCGTGAGTGGGCATGCACATGTCCATGGGCAGCAGCGAGAAACAAATTACGCCTCAATGTCTGTCAGATGGGGCAGTTAATTATAGCACCAGCGTGCCAGCGCTTCACAGGGTTAAAGCTATTTTTGTAGAGCTGAGTAGGGACAGTGGCACTCCAGAAAACAGCGTTTGTTGTATGGGTATAAAGACAAACTAAACCCTCCTCCCATCGGGAGCTTGGTCATGCATTCACAGCTTCAATTAAACTCTCAGTGAAGTTATTCACAGGTTCTGCTTGGATAAGGATCTATCCAATGGCATTTTCTGTGAGGGAATATTATGCTGCCTGTCTATATGCTGTATGATTGCAGTACAAATGGTAATATTTTTTCAATCTTTTTTACCTTGCACATGTAATTAAAGATTGGAGAAAGACATGGTTGTAACTGAAGGAAGTGGGAAAAGCGAGCAAAAAGAATGTTTGAAGATATGTAAGAGTAATTTGTCTGTAGATTCCTTGTTTCTTTTATGAGATTTCCAGTAATTTAACACCTGCGATCTCAGCACTGTCATGTGGAAAGGGGCCAGATCTAAATTTAATAGAATTATATTAACAAGCTTGTATTTAAGACAAATGTGTTTCATGTTAATTTCAAATTTTAATTTATCTTTTTTTATTATGTCTTTAAGCACCTGACGTTTCAAAGGGAGTTTGATTCTGATTCTCTCAGACACTATAGCTGGGCTGCAGACACCTTGGACAATGTTAACCTTGTTTCAAGTCCCATCCATTCTGGGTAGGTCACTTAACAGATTTTCTTTATCTTTAAATGTGGAAGTGTATTGTTAGCTGAAGAATAGAGCCTGCTGTAATGGCTGATAACAGGCTTATTCCTGCTCCAGTTGAAGCCAGTGGCAAAATTCACACTGACTTCAATGAAGGTGCTTAATAGCAAGAGTCAGTCTAAATTCTTGCATATCAAACCAAAAACTTGCTTCTGCACTTCATTTTTCTGAAGGCCAAAACATTGTAATCCCACGGGCTTCTCTTTAATAGTTCTGTTTTGCTTTTTCTGTTGCTTATGCTTTGCTTTTAAGTGTCATAAGATGATTTTGTTTGAATTGTATTAAATTATTTGGAATATGAAATCAGAGATATAATCGTATGCTTTCTGTTCTTTCATAGAGNTTATTTATACCTCCAAACTCCTGCCTATTCTCCAATATCTGTACTTTGAGTTTAGCAGTGCTATTCATTTACTTATGAGTCATCGCTGTAGTTGTGGTGCTTCTGGACAGTACCACGTAGCCTTGATTTGAATGTAATATGCAATAATGCAATAGTAGTAATGTTTGAATGCGTATTGCAAAAATTTACAAATAAATGTGTAACTGAAAGGAATCATTGCATATGAGATTGTCTAGTATAAATATTTGTTGTTTAATTTTCAAGACCAAGACATAAAATTTCATATCCTTTTTAATTTACTTCCCCATTTTGTGCCTAATTACATTCTTATAATAAAAATGAGTGCAGCACATACCAAAAGATTTCAGTTCCAAACCAGCAGCAAGTCCCATAAACCTAAAGCTACAGTCACACAATACATGTAAGCACCTGCTTCTGCTCAACAGATCTAACTATACAATGATGGGGTTTTGGGTCCTGAGCTGATAAAATACTGCATATGGGTAGAGATGAAATGTCAAGAATTGCAATGTGAAAAACTGAAGTCTGTTGGTTATTGTGGAAAGGTACGTCAGCAAAAAACCTCGGAGAGCTGGTAGTCCATCCACTTACATTACAGCAGGATAAAATGTAGTCAAGCCTTTCCTGAAATATGTTTAATTTCTTCGTAGTCACTAAAAAGAATAGGTTCTATAGTCCTCCAGCTTCCGTAGGTCACTGTCCTTTGTCATGATGTCTTCCCCTGATATTCAATTTAAAATTTCTTTGCTGCAGATTAAGCCATACCCATGGCTGTCATAGAGAATAGTATCTTATTGGTCTCTTAATAATGTTTTGTATGTCGGAGGACAAGTAATCCTCTCTTTTATAGACTGAAATGTCCCAGATCTTCCTAGGTGGTGCTTTCCACGTTTCAACGCATTCTTGCTGCTGTCCCTGGGCTCTCCCCTCTTTGATAGCTTATTTCTAAGCCAGGTTCGCTACCTCTTTTGTCTGACACGTGACACATTTAATCTTAAGCAATCTCACAATGAGAATTATAATTTTGGTAACTGCGGTTTATGTTGACGGACGTTTGTGATCTGCTAGAATTTCTTGGTTCTTTTCTGAAATTCTGCAGTCTGGTATTTTTTGTTTTGTGCTTATGTGTTTGGCTTCTTCCCTCTCTTTGGGTTTTCCTTTACTGTATTTCAGTTTATTGATTCCAAATACTTTTTAGCAAGATAGCTTTTAATTCTGATCTTATTTTCCAAAGACTTTTCGGACCTTCTTTCCATCCAGTGCTCAAATCATGAATGAGGACAATAGCTTAGTACCTGGCCCAGTGAAATCTCCACTTGAAGTTTCCTTTCAGTTTAACAATAAAGCACTGATGCTATCTCTTTTTGGGGTAACTTCTCAAATGTTTGTGCACTTACCTTATCTATACTATAGCTTGATTGCTTACTGAAATACCGAGACAGTACTTCCACACATCCACTGGGTAAGTTACTTTATCAAAGAAGGAAGTTAAATTAATTTGAGACGAGTTACTCTTGCCACTTATATTTTGGCTCATTTTTATTTTGAGGACTGGTGACACTGGTCTTGATTATCCTTTAGGCCCTTATAGATTGATTGTTGGATAACTTATTCCTGAATATTTCTGGTAATTGGGGTTAGACTGACTGGGCTAAAATTTTCTGGCTCCTTTTCATCCTGCTACAACATAGATTGATGTTTGCATCCTGCCAATCCTTTGGGACAATACTTCTCTGCCCTAAGTTCTTCAGCGTGCTCACTAATGGTTCCAGCCCTCCAAAGCATGTATTCTGTGGACATGGGATCTTTCGCATCAACTGCTTCAGACCTGTTCCCTTTGCATGTCAGTCCTCGCTAAGGCAGAGGCAGCCTTAGCTGCTGCCCTGAGGGGAAGGGCTACAGACCTGCAGCAGTGGAGCAAACTTTGGGGCTGCAGGGAAGGGAGAAGATCTGAGCACCAAAATATTCTCCTAACAGTTATAGCTTTTCTGACCTGTCACATTTCTTATTTGACAGATAAAGTCCATCAGAAATTATGCCGTGGTGGCTCAGTTCCTTTGTTAGGAAAAAAACTCACTCGTTTATTTTCTTTTCAGTTGTGGCCCCATATTATAATATGATCCTGTTTGGTTTTCCCCATTATCTTCATCTAGGGGCAATCAACAGATGTTCCCTTCACACCTTCCAGTACCTCAGCACATCTGATATGCAGAGGATCATGACTTTTCACTTCTCTTCTGCCAGGCTTTTTCTGAACAGCAACTCCTTTTCTGTTTGTTCGCAGTGCTTCATCCCCCGGCTTTGTCCCCAGCTCTTTCCGTGGCCATAGGCAGGGCACGCTGGCTGGGGTCGCCTGCTGTCCGCAGCCCCCCTGGTCCAGATCGCCCTGCGGCGGGGGCCTGACCCCACCACTCCTCACATTCCTCTTCCTCCCCCGGGCTCCGCAGTGTGCCGTGCTGGGGGAGCTCCTCTGCAGCCCGCTGCCTTGGGGTGCTCTTTTCCCCATTTACCCGCTGTCGGAAAAAAGCATCAAAGTTTGTTCCCATTTCTTAACTGAGGCAGAAGGGGAATTTTGGGAGCAGGATGTGGAGATCCAGCAATGTATCAGTGAAAGAGGAAGAAAGAAGGAATTGTTGGCAGTAGTTTTGACTCTTCTGGTTTTTCCCTTTTTTAAGCCAAGATAATGTTTTATGTTTTTCTTTTTGAGTTCAGATAAGTTGTTTTGCCAGCATATATTTTGAACAGGGTCCATTATAAGCAGCACATTGAAATGTGTCATGAATCTTGAGGCCTCTGGAAGGGTAGAGACCCTTCACCAAAATGACCTTCGGCTTTCAGATGTGAGCTTACTCGTGCAACTTTGCAACTTTCCCAAACTAAAACGTGGGTGTGATCTCTTCACGTTATTTTTTTTAACTCCTTGGTTTTCTTAGCCAAAAGAAAGAAATTAATGTGTTACACTGCCTTCTAAATTGAGAAACTCAGAAATACTGGATCCAGTCTTGCAAGATGGAATACATCAGATTAATTATAGTTTCCTCCAACCTCCTGTACAGACAGAACTCATTTTTGAAAGCAGTGTAATGACTAGCGTGGACTGATAGTGCTTTCAAGGATCCTGCCGTACATATCTTTATACTTATAATTTGGAAAATAAAGTGCTATAGAAAAGTGAGAGAACTGTTTTTCCATGGCACAGTGGAGCATGTTTTGGGAATTTATATAAAGAAGTTGTGCTACAATAAGTTCTCTCTTGACCTAAGTAAATTGCAAGTGCTTGCCTCTTCTCCATGTGCTTCTGCATTTCTCAGAGAAATTATGGACTTGTACTAATTAAATGAACGCTTCCTTTCAGATTTTTTTTTTCCATGTGTAGCATATTTTATATGACATAGGTCATGATATGCAAAGCAAGAGCCAAATAATTTCTAAAGTTGGCCTTTGAATGTGTTGCTTTTGTTATTTTTCTGATTGTTATTTTCCTTTGCGCTTATTGTTGATATTTTCTGTTGCTTGCCTCTAATTATCTTATATTAATTTTTCCCATTTGCTTTCTAAATTATTTTGCAGCTATTCCTCTCCACTTCCCCAGTATGATTCAAGGTGATAACTCTGTGCTTTCTGTGAATCCTCCTTTTCTTTTCTTTTTTTTTAACTCTTTTCCCACAGAGTGTGTGTAGATGTTTAGTGCATCCGCCCACATCCTCATCCCTTCCATGTATCCAAGTAGAAATGCTCATTAGCACTTAGCGTTGTGTTTTAGAGATCATATTGTAGTTTCCATTATTAGTGCAGCATTAATTTAGGTAAGCATCAGCTACTAATCTTTTTGATAGAAAGTGCATGAAATACTGTTTGGAATTATTATTGTTTTAAATGATAAATTACTAATTTGAAAACTAAACAAGGATATAATATGCTGTTGACAGTGATTACCTTTCTATGGGAGCAATATGCCTAAAGGCTGATCTGCTAAAAGTTTTGTCTTCACTGAAGGCTGCAGTGCGGTGCAGACACCAGAGCTGGCTGTAACGGGCTAGTTCCTGTGGTGGGGCACAGACTCACGTCGAGGGTTAAGCCGCCCTTGCTGTGAGCGGTGTGCATTAGCAGTGCTAAGGCCCAGGTTGCCAAGGCTGGACTGAAATCAGTGCCTATCATCAAACCCAACTCAGCTGTCTCTGCATGACCTTGAAATCTACAGCTTAAACGTACCTGAGAATTTGGGGCCTGATTTTTACAGGTACTTAATTTTAACTTCCATGGACTTCTGTATTATTTTAAGTCAGTTGATTTAGGTGCCTAGATGTTTTTGAAAATCCACTCTGGCATACTTGCATCATTTAAATAGTTTGGATATATAGAAAACATCTTATCTGAGTGCAAGCTTCGGCATTTTTGCATTAGATGAAAAACTCTTTTTTTTTTTTTATAAAAAAATTTTTTTTTTTTTTTTTTTTTTTTTTTTTAATTCTGAGCTGGCTTAACATGCCAGTAATCACGTACATGATAGGCAGCTCTCCAAAACATTGCTTTGTACCGAGCCATCAGGCCAAGGCCAGCCTTGCCAAGCTCCCCGGGAGGCCCCTCCGTGGTGCACTGACCAGATGTGCCTCCCTGGAGCTGCTGCCGCATCACCCCTGAAGGGATGCTCCAGCCAGCCACCCCTCGCCCTGCCCGCTTCCGTGTAGTCTCAAGTGGCCCCATCTTCTCTGCAGACAAAAACCACGCACGTTGTTTAAAGGCCACCAAAGCACCAATTGTTACGGATTCCTTTCAGTGTTCTCTTTTTGGTGACCAAGGGCTGAGGGTCCCTGCGTAACATTTTACTTTGCTTCACAGTAAATTGTAATGGATTGTCTTGAACTCTCTTCACAGCTAGGCACAAGCTGGCTCCTTGCCAGCTCTGAAGACCAACCCTTGGCCTACCCTTCCTCACGCTCAGTGGCACCTGCCTCCCACCGTCAGCCTTCACCACCCACCGTATAGAGCAGTTGCAGGGAGAAGAAGCAACATAAACGCGCTGACATGCTAACTGTGCTCAGTGAGCAGAGGGAAGAGGGAACCAAAGGTCCAGGCTCTCTAGAGCTGGCGTCTCTGCTTGGTATAGCCTTCTGTCAGCAAACAGTGTTCCAGGCAACAGAGTTTACAGGCATCTAAGATCTTGTGATCTATAACTATTAAGATTAACATAACTTCTATACTCTGTAATATAAAGATTGAGCATGTTGTTTTTGACAGAGATCTAATATTTGTAGAAAGCGCTTGGTTAGCCATTCAGCAAAGATCCTGTCCCACTGAAACAATTCCTCTTATGAGGAATTGGGATACCCTAGTGGCAACATTTGGATTTGTTCAGTAGTGTACAGTATGTTTATCTAGGAGAGACACGTAGATACAATTTATTCATATGAAAACCACTGTGAAATAATGTGAATTTTATTCCATGCTTCAGTATTGTAAAGTATCTGGGGCACAAGAAATGATAAATTAAGGTTAGGGTCATCTCAGAGACGTGTTTCACCTTCCCCTCTTTACTGATGAATTTTAGTTTGAAGAAAGGCAATGTAGCATTTCCTTTTCTGGAATTCAGTTGGACAACCTTTCTGTCCTGCTTCACATATTTACAGCTTGTGTCCCTAGCTGCCTGTCTCCTGCAGACCACTAAATGCCAAGCTTTGATTACACACCTCCTTTTATGCAGATTTTTCCCACCTACGTGGGCCAGACTTCTGAATGCAGCTTTATTTGCAGGCCTGGGCAATGCACATCAGCTGTTACTTTTGATATCCTGCTGGTCTCAAAAGCATATGTAACAGTCTTGCACAAATTCCTGTTCATGCTTCAGAGCACTTGATGGCTGTTTTTAAAGAATCTTCATGCCCCCCTGGATTATTGGCTTTTACCCTTGGTTCAATTTACAGTAGGGAACCAGGAAATGGAATGGATTCACCTGTTAATCATGTGAAGGTTTAGTCCTTAAAATCTGGAAGTTTTGGCAACAGCCTTGAAAATAGTGAAACCATACAGCAGATGTGCCAGCTGTGTCAGTGTCTGCATATCATACAGCAGGAGCAAATAAAAATTGTATTGGCATCAAGACTGAGTTGGTACTCGTGTCCCTCTTGATCCTGGCCTGTTGCTGTGTCTTCCACCTGAAGCTACTCTCTCTCAGCAGCTTATGGTCCGGAGAAAAGGGAAGGTATTTTGGAGCACCAGAGGAGACTCCCCCATAACTGTTTAGCCCTGCAGGAAGCTGTATGGTTTGATCCCCATAAACTGCAAGGATTTTTGCTGCAGAGATTTTGAAAGAGCCTGCTTTTAGTCCTAGGACGAGACTCTACTTTCTTTGTTTTTGATCCTGGGAGGAGGAGACTCCACTTTCTTGTCACTTTTCTATTAAAGACAGTAACACTTCACATATGCATGTTCTCAGCATTTCATAGATGAAATAAACCATGACTATTAATGATTAATCTTGATAATATTAATTATTCCCTTGCTAATAAGAAGAATTTTTATTTTAAAATCTACTACTCACCATTTACAAATATGATTGCTTGCCCTTCTGTTATTAAATGGAAAATGATACATTGGAACAGCCCTAGCAAATGCGATTTTTCTTTATTGTCACTTTTTGCTAATGAATGTCATCTTCACAGAGGATTAATGGCATGATTTCCTCCAGAGTGCCATGCCAGCAGCCTATAGAAAGTTATGTACTTGATATTCTCGCTCATTCCCCATCAGTGAAAGCTCTTAGTAGCCTGAACTGTCTGTCACCCATGGTGCCAGCACTCGCTCTGTCAGCCATCAGGAGTGTTTGCTGTGAGGAGGTTTTTGAAGACCGAGATGCCCAAAATAATAAGCATATTTGATTCTCCTTTTTCTACACTGTCTAGTTCCTTTCTGCATGTGAGGCCAATTACTTTTACTTATGGAAGCAGAGCTAACAGTAACAGAAGGATATTTTTAAATTCTAATAAACCACTAATACACTACTTGTGTACTCTTTTAATCCAAATTACTCGGTAGCACCTGTTCATTTCACCATGAAGTTGCTAGGCCTTTAGCAATTTGTGCTTTTGATAACCAATAGTTAACATGTAAGTATAAGTTTTAAAAGAATTTTCATGTTCTTTTTAGTTTAGCTGGGATCGGGAGCATTTTTCTAATAATGTTTTAAAGACTGTGGCAGTTGACTTTTTGCTGATCTTCTGCTTGTTTTGTGACCATTTTCATTGACATGTTTCCTTTTTCCTACAGTTTCCTGGTTAGTTTTATGGTTGATGCACGTGGGGGTTCGATGAGGGGTAGTCGCCATCATGGAATGCGAATCATTATCCCACCACGCAAGTGTACAGCACCAACCCGCATCACCTGCCGCTTGGTAAAGAGGCATAAACTGGCCAGCCCACCACCGATGGTTGAAGGAGAAGGATTAGCGAGTAGACTTGTAGAAATGGGGCCAGCAGGGGCACAATTTTTAGGGTGAGTTGTTCTATGAATTTCATCATTTACACTCATGTTGCATTTCATTTCCTTTGAAATAAGTAGTCAAACATTGACTGTACCTTATTTGAGCATGTCAGATAGGTTACCTAACTTGAAATAATAAAAAAATGCTAACATGCCATTCCTTCCAGAAAGTACCCTTGTATTTTAAGGGGAGCTTTGCCTCTATGATGACTGCAGGTTGGAGCTGAAGGTAAGGAAAGCCATGAAAAGGCCAGGTCCTGCCCCTATCTACTCATGCAACCTGCCTTTGAAGTCAGGAGGAGTCACACGTCTGTAACCCAGAACAGCTTTTGACCCTCTTGCTTGTAGAGTATCAGAGAAACATCACTGTCACAAAAAAGTGTCCTAAAGTCGCCAAATATTGAACCTTGTTCCTGTGCCGAGGCATGTGTTGCGGCCCCTGCCGGAGTTGCTGGGAGCTGCCTGTCTCCATCCCGTGGAGCAAAGCCACTCAGAGCGATGGCGGAGCACTTACTGTAGAGTATTAAGGAGTACAAAAGCTACGAACTGACTTTTTTGTTAAGCTTAAAATAGGGGAAACAATCCACTATGATGTGGCTTTTTTTTTCCTAATTATAAATTTTGTTCGTTACCGTAAGTGGCACCCTGGTGTAAAATGCCGGTTCTGTCGGGAATGACAGCTTGTTCCTAATTTCCCCTTCTCGTTTCTCTTCCTGCTGCATGGATGTTATTCAGTAAACTGCATCTTCCTAACACTCCTCCCCCTCTAAATGAGGGCGAGAGCATGGTTAGCCGAATCCTGCAGCTTGGTCCACAAGGAACAAAATTTATTGGGTAGGATATGTACGGAAAAGATACAGAATGTCTACAGTTTTTCTTTTGTTTCCAATTTTTTGTTATTCCCATTTTATTTATTTATTTATTTAGTTTTCTAAAGCTTTCAGTTGATTTATGTCACTGAAAGAAAATCATAGTGGCTTGATTTAATATAGCTCTGCTACTACCTTGTGCTTATAGGCATGTAAAATTCACTGCCAGCATTCTGCTTTCATAACTTCTGTGCTTTTGTAATTTTTTAAATTTGAAGTGTTTCAACTGCATCAAATACATTTTAATACACAGTGACAGTCCTTTAAGTTTCAACCTTGTGGTAGAGAAGGTATTTACAGGCTTTGAGTGAGTCTGTTTTGGGAAGAGCGTTTGTAAAATATGATCACATAAATCCCATTATTTATGAAAGATTATTTAGGAAAAATGTCATTGAGTGAATGACTTCATTCAACAAGGTTGGAGAAATACTAATCTTTTCAACCTGCAAGAGGCATCTTGTTAAAATAAATTTATAAAGCCAAGTATGCTACCCAAAGGAACTGCAGTGTATAGTCTAAAAATGTAAGAATGTTTCCATATATTTTTCACTGTTGTTTTCAAACCATATTGTGAAATTTATTGCATTAGGTTTTCCAAATATTGGTGAGTGTTTGGTGTTCCAAACCTGTTCAATACCTTCTCACTGAGTATTCTTGTTAAATGTCATGCACAAAATTGTGTGGTTTCTAAATATTTATAGAGACAGTATCTGAAATATTAGCCTGCAAAGATTGTACTACAGTGTTAGTTTTCAGTTTCTACTTTTTTTGAACTAGGGAGTAAACATCTTAAGCAATGTATTTGAATTTTTTATATTTACTTGCTGTGCACAATGGGAGACAGCAGCTACATCCCTATTTCTTGTTAAAGGTCTTGAGATTAGACTTAATAGCCTGGGTGTGCTTAAAAGCACCTAAAATATGTATTAATTAAACTATCTTTTTCTATTTTCATAGGAAAAACACTATCTAACTCTTCTCCCTTGGTATTTAATGCGAAAACCGGACTTCCAAGTAGTTTATGTTTTTCCGCATGGTGGCTGTTGTGATTTCCATGCTCAAGTAATTGATTGGTTAATGCACCCAAAGCCTTGCAGGTGTATGGTACCATAGAAGGGCTGCGTACTTCTCCCATCATGTGATGTCGCTTTTAACCGAGATATTACAAAGCAGTGAAATCCTTTACAACCTCTGTAGGAAAATGATGATACTGTCTATTTAAATGTCTTAAAGCTGCATAATCCATAATTGTTCACTTACTGTGTGATTTCAGTCGGTTTGTCTTAGCATACTTTAAAATGCATATCCTGCCTGTGAAGTGTTTGGCAAAAGTGTCTGTTTTGTTAAGGAATGGCACATGAAGTGAATGGTGGTTTCTGTCGGTTGTTCACAATAACTGTTCAGTAATGCACTTGCAGTCCTCTGTTGAAGGTACATTGTCTAGTGACATAGGTGTATTAACAACCACCTTCTCGTTCCCTTTCCTTCCCCCCAAAATGTTTGACAGTAACTAATATAAATGTGGTTGTGATGTTGCTTAACTCGGAGAAATCCATTCTGAAAGGATCTAAACACTCCCCAGTGACGTTTACAGTGCAGAAGTTGCAGCTGTGATTTTGGGCATGAAAACTAGAAAGTGAAGCTAATGAGAAACAACTTCTTGTGTTTCACAGGAGCTGCATCAACAGAGAGCCAGGGAGAGCTTTGAAAAGTCTGGGACGTAGTTTGAAGTTTAAAACCTACATGCATGCACAGCTCCTGCTGCAGTCAATAGCTGTTGTGTGCGTTTGGATAGCCAGACTGTTTCTGGCCTGACTTTGCCCCTTTAAATCCCTTGAGCCAAATCCGAATTTTGACTATGCTAATGCCAATTAAAAGTCAGCAGTGCTGCGTGTGCTGGAGGCAGGTTGGATCACCTACACCCTGGGATAAAAGCAGGGAGAACTCTCTTTAGCAAAAGTTGTCACTATTTTTTCATGTAGGCAGCTGTTTCAGAAGATTTACATTAAAAATGAGCTATATATGAATATTTTCAAGTTATCTATTAATTATAGTTTAAATGATAAAGGATTGTGCAGCTTTGGCAATTTTAAAAACACTTTTACCATAACAGTGCTAACTATTTAAAATGACTGTAGTTTTCTGAAGGACTTAACGCCCATAGGAAATCAAGGGCAGTGAGGAGATATAGGATTAAAAATAATACAATTCCTTTTTCTCTAGCCCTGTCATAGTTGAAATCCCGCATTTTGGATCAATGCGAGGAAAGGAAAGAGAACTAATCGTACTTCGAAGTGAAAATGGTGAAACGTGGAAGGAGCACCAGTATGACAGCAAACATGAAGACTTAACCGAAATACTCAATGGCATGGATGAAGGTAAACGTTTTGTTAAAGCTTTAGCAAGCCTTACCTTTGTGCAGGCTTCCTAACATGAGCAGATTAAAGCAACCTAAAGTAAATCAGTGCAGGGCATATCTGACTGTGGGGAATAGTGTGTGTTACATATTAAACTAATGGAAAGAGTATAAAGAGAAATTGTTCAGCAGTGTCCTGGAGACATCCCGAAATGAGTGGTAAGTTTTGGTCTGAAGTCTTGCCAAGTTTAAGCAAAGTCACACAGTTGCTTTACAGCACGAAGTTGAGAATAACATCCCAGCTGGAGGTAAGCGTGTTTCTGCTGCTCAGGCAAGGGTCATGTGAAGGTCATTCCAAACCAACGATGAAGGGTAAATATCAGTTATATTAGACTTTCCCACAGATGCAGATTTCAGCCCATAGACCGTTCTTCTTGGAAACAGTATTGTTAGAAGTTGCCTCCCACAAATACAAAACCTGCCTTCCTGATGCCCATCTGGGAAGTCCGGGCATGTGAGAGTCCCTAAAGATGAGAGGACTCGGCTGTACACAGTTCATCAGAAGATGCTGTGACAGATCATGGGCAAAGCCAGGCTGGGACTGCAGTGATCCCTTGGCACCACTGCTTTCTTTTCCTAGCAAGTATTTTTCAGTACTCATGCTGATAAACCATTGCTTGAGCTCTTTGCACTTGAGTGTGAACAAAATAGCTTGTGATTTGGACTTTGGTTTTCTATAAGGGTTTATCCACAGGATTTTCTCTGGATAACCTCCAACAGAAAGTCACAGTGTGGTGGGTTACAAGCTGCAGGAAAGTTCTTTCATTATCAGCAAAAGCATTTGAAGCGAATGATCAGGCTGTGGATGGCAGCTATGAGAGGTATCTGTGAGCAGGCTCTGCCTTTGATCTTGGCCTCTCCTTGTTTGAAGAGAGCAGCCTCAGCAAAAGGCATGCTTTGAGAACACGGAAAGGAGAGTAGTGCTGTTGTGAGGGGCTCCCTGGATGTCTGAGATTTAGCTTTTTTGCTCATTTCCTGGTCATCTGGGAATGGGAACAGCGGAATGGGTTTGAGTAGTATTTTCACTTCGAAGGAATTGAACTGCACGTGAGCTTGTAACAATATGGAGCAACAGTGAAGATCTGCCTGTCATATGATGATCTATTGTAGCTATTTATTTCAAAATATATATAATAGAACCAATCAAACCGTAGGGCAGAAACACTGCAAATGTTGGGTCAGTGAGTTTGGAAAAATACAATAAACCTCATCACAGAGAGGCACCTAAAAGCAGTGGACCAGGCAAAAGAGTGAGCATTGCCCAGGGTAGCATTGCTTGGGGAAAGATTGATTCTGCATCAAAAGTAGTGGTTGCAGCCTTTCTGACAGAAAAATCTCACCACCTCCTCCTTGTCCTCTGTGCACTAGCATGAGATAGGAAGTAATGATTTGGCATTCGGGTGAGGTATTGATGCCTTGTCAGTGATGAGGTAGTCAGAACTGATCAGCAGCTTGCCTCTTTGCTACGTGTGCTTTCCAAACTGAGCTTAGTTCAATTTTGGGATAGGAAATCTGGGCACAAAACCACTGTTCTAAAGTGCTCCAGCTTGCATCACTTATGAAAGAACTCTCCAGAGATGCCATATGGATAAATTCACATTTTAAAGAGAAGAGAGCTCAATAAATAAAAATACTTCGAGAGAGGTGGGCATGAAACCCTCAGTACTTAGAGCCTAAAATAATAAGCTTCACAGTTTGGAGCCAGAGCACAACTTTCTGGTGGCTCAGGTGGCTCTTCCCTTCTGGGAACTGCTGTTTGAGGCTAACGCGTGTATGTACAGCCAGTGAATCACAGAGTGTGATGGACACTGGACTATTCCCTTAGAATGAAAATATTTGGCACCTTCCAAGCCAAGCCACAGAAATGCCTTTTACCAATCTAGGCAGTCATTTATGAGAGGGAAAGGAGGAAAAAAAACCCAACTGCAGACACACCCAGAGCATTGTGTTGATTATTTGGTCAGTTCATTTTAGCTTAATACTTCTCTAGCGAGGGAAACAAAACTCTGCATTGAAATAGTAGAAGGGTCTTGACAAAATTCTGCTCCAGTTAAATGACACCTTTTCTGTGTAAAAGATCTTCCAAGCAATGACATAAAATTACAAATTTGTAGAATTAATAGCGGGTTGGTTTTTTTATCTGAACTTTTACCGATTTGTTACAAAATAGTGCAATTAGACTTGGCTCTGAAGCAGTATCTTGCGTCTCAGAAGCCATAACTTTGGAAGTTTTATTCCAGGTATGAACTCCAGGTATGGAGGCAGAAGCAATCTGTAATTGAAGTAAAAAGCACCCACATAGTCATTTCCAGAAGTTTAGTGTGTCTTTGCAAGAAAATTCATCTGCACAGTCATCTCTAAATGCAATAACATGCTGCAGGAGTGCCCCTTTTTCTGTTAAGAGCAGCTTTTTCCATTTTGTTTTAGACCTGCTATGAATCACTAGTTCTTTCCTATCTGCGCAGTGAAGGAGGGCAATCAGACTTTTATTCCCATCTCCTTAATATACTGAATTTGTAAAGATGCAGTTTTCTTCTCTGTTTTGTCTTTCCTGTTTTGCTCTTCCACTTAGCTAGTGGGGATGAGAGCGAGGACATCTTTGCTCCTCAGCCTCCGTGGGGACTGCTGAAAACCTGCCTGATCTTCGCTGGAAGCAGCACCATCTGCTGGAAAAACTCATCTCAGACTCAAAATAATCCAGAGCAGGAGGCAACGCTTCAGGGCACTAACTGCAGGATTAAATACTAGCAGAACTTTGCCTTTATTATCATGAAAGAACAATGAACCTTGATGTGGAGAGTCAGTTTTTCTTTCGTGCCATCAGGTTTCTGCTTAAGTAGTTGTTATTCTAAAGATGGTGCTGTATCCATATTTGCTTAGGCAAATATAGGGCTGAGGGAATACAGGGAATTTGGCATTCTTAGGAAGAGGAGGAGTTTGATTTCAAACACAAGGGTAGCAATTCACAGCTTTCAGCTATATTACATTTATTTCAACTTGAATCTTTAAAACTTTATTTTTTTAAGAAGAAGCTCTCTGCCTTGTAGTTGGTAAATAGGCTACGTTTTCAGCCAGGGTCCTTTTAGATATAACTTGTGTTTGCTTTTTACATTCCTGCACCCTTTACAGGTACCTGTAGACAAATTGTGGTTATAAATGCACACACTAGGGGAGCTAATCTTTTGACAGGCATTTGCAAACTAGTGAGTGAGCCAAGAAATGCAAATATTTGTGGCTACAATATGCTTGCAGCTGCACAGTGTGGTTTCAGATGGGAAGCAGGAGTTTTTACATAACTACTTCTTTGAATCTACAGATCAAACCAGAGTGTGACCTTGTTTATGCTTGAACTTTAAAATACCACCATAAATCACTCTGCAGTGATTTTTCCACATTTCCAACAAAAGTTTTTCAACGTATTGTTGTTAAACTTCATGTTGTGAATGGCAAGATAAGAGACTTTGCAAAAATAGACAAAAGAGCACATAAAGGATTTTGCCTTATTTGAGACCTCCTCATGGCAGTGGGAGCATCTCGCTACATATGTGAAATACTGAAGCTGGGAGGGTGGGTCTAGATACCAGCATTTTTAAGACAAGTCTCTCTGCTCTCAGCTTCTCCTTGCCCCTTCCCATGTGCTCTTTCTGCCTCCATCCATCTCCTATATTTTTCTCCATGTGAGCGCTGCCTTCTGGGTGCCCCATTTTTAGTGCAACAATTTCTTAATGGACACATCTCTGTAGGGAGGAAACTGGTATCCTGTGGTTGTCCCACCTTTCAGCCTGCACGGTGACAAGGTCAGTACTGCAGGAGGGTTGCAAAACTCAGAGAGCTTTCAGTCTGCTAAGTACACATGAGATTTGCTTCTTCAGTGCTAGCAAAACTCCTTTTAAGACCCTGGTAAGGGAAATCAGAGACCATGTCACACAAAGATACCTTGAAGCTCATGAAACAGCCAGGTGTTCTGTGACTTCCCTTGTTCCATTTCCAGTGAGAAGACACTTGCTCTGCATTACTGAAAAGTGAAAAAGAAAGGTACTGGACATGGGATGAATTTAATCCACAACTGCCTCTCACCTGACAAAACCATTGTGATTGCTTTCCTTGACCTGAGCCACCCTCTGTGAGGTCCCTCCCTCTTGGACCTTGGAGGACGTGGCTGGGTTTCTCTTCTCCGGTCCAGGAACCTTAACGCAACGCTCATGAGCCAGCATGGACAAGAGGGTGGGGAGGAGTGATTTTCCTTTCCTCCCTCCTTTCCTTCTCTCCACCTCATCTGTCCTCCATCGCTCCCACCAGCCACCTTAGGATAAGTGTACCGTGCACTGGGGTGGCAGGGAAAGAGATATATGCACCAGGTATTCACAGTACCTCTCTCTTGATTTACTAAAACTTAATGGCCACAGGTGTCTGTGTGTTAGCACAGATCTAGAAGACTTCCCCATTCTGTCACTGACCTTTCTGCTTTACCTCTCTCTGCTTTGCCATCTCTATTTGTAAGGTGAGATGTATAGCATACTTCTCTGTGGTTAAAAAAGCCAACACACAAACCCCAGCCAACCAACCAGAGAAATCCTTTGAGGTTTTTAACTGAAGCACATTACATAGGAATGAAGTGTCAGCAACTGAGGAAAAATCGTAATGATAATAGCTCTTTCTGTAAAATGCATGAGGTGTGTTCAGGAAACATGACCTCTCCCAGGACTAGTTTTCCTTGTTTCATTAATTCCGTCATGCTAACGATGCAGTTCTCATGGCAGTCAGAGAGGTGGTTTGATTGCTCGTCATCTTTTTTTCTGTTTGAGGGCAACTTTATATAGAAGATTACATATGTATTATCCAAACATAATCTCCCTATATATAGTCCAACTCCTCTCCATGCCTGACTGTTGTTCTGCCGCTCTAATCTTCACATCATCTTCCTCCTTTAAAGGAGAACACCTGCCAGGCACAAAAGATTTTGAAATGTTCTTATATAAAACACTAATTTTCTACCTCAGGAGAATTTTAATTATCCTTCATCTCTGTGAGCATTTTACAGTGGGTTTAGTCTCTAGCAACAAACAGGAGAATGCATAGGATTTACCCGTTGAGATTAGACCTGCCTGCGAGTTTAAGAATCCAGTTTGTCTCCTGCGCAAGCCACTGCTTCCAGAGGCTGCAGGCAGAATACTTAATTCATTAAAGGGCTTCAGATACCAATCTTTGAGCCAAAGTAAATGGAAGCTGACATTATGATAAGAAATTATCCTCTTCTAGTAGCTACATATGATCCATAGCAACACTGTGCAATTAATCCAAATTACCTGCTGAAAGTTTTAAAATGGAAAACTGACATTTTACCAAATTTATGTTCCAATTCTTTTGGAGCTGTAACTGAGCTTACATGTTCAGAGGAGGAAAATACCTGTCACATAAAGTAAAGAATATTGCAAGTGTCTTTTGTCTTGGTGCCATTTGTGGTCCTTCTGCTTTCTCTTGCTGCATCTGATAGAAATGTCATCTTTCAAGGAAAAAAACTTTCTTTTTTAGGAATGTGGTGCCCTTTTTAAGGAGGTAAATTAGAGTGGAGACTTGTTGAGTGCTGGAATGAAAGCCAGTTACAATAGCTAAAAAGGCCGAGTGCAAGAAATTATAGGAGAAATGCATGACAGTTGTGTAATTATCCCCGTTTGTGAATAGTGTCTGTATCACAGGGATTTCACTAGTGCATATATGTACACATATAGTTGTATAATGAGTTATATTTGTGACATATCACAGTTTTCCTCAGTGCATATATGTCTATGTCACCTACTTAATTAATTAGTTAATATAGGTAGATACTCCTTTGTGATCCTAGATGCACCTTTGTGAGCCCTGGTGACCCTGCAAGCTGGGAATGTGGCTGAGGGCACTAATTGTTGATGACCTGTTTCTGTTCCAGTTGCCTCTGAGGGTGCATTAAGTTTCTCCAGGAACTGAGGAACACAATGCAGTTATTTTGGGGCAGAAACTCAGATGGCTGAAAGCCTGAAGTGGGGAGGGGTCCTTGCTATGGTTTCATTGGCAGTGCTGTCAGGCAGAGCTTTGTCACATCCACAGTTTACCGGAGGGCTCAGTGTCTGGTCAGGATTATGTGGTTGCTAGTCTGGGAGATAACTTTCTCAAGTGCCGTAGCTGGGCAAACTCTGGATTGCACACTTGGTGTGAAGTTAGATAGTTCATGAACTGATGGTGATTTCCTGTAGTTTTCTTCATATCAGAGCTATGTGATGGAAGAGGCTGGCAATAAATGTCTTTTGAAGGTGCGCACAGAAAGATCAGTGCACTTACGTGCTTCCAGATACAGATGAGAGAGGAAAGAAGCTTATCTCCTCCAGACCTCCTTGGACTCCCGTGCTGTGTGACAAACCTGCCATCCTATGGCAGCTGCTGCCGCAAAGACTGTCACACCCTAGTACTTAGGTTTCTGGTGCTGTTGTCCCTCATTGTCAAGATTTACAGAAAAGTTCACAGAATAAACCAAAGCTTGACAATTAATAGCACTGAACTTTTTTTTTCCTCCTGTAGTAAATAATAACCCCTCCCCAACTTCTCAAGCATTTTAAGGCATATTGAAAACCTCACACTCAGAGATGTGTCTGGCATGAACCTGGGCAGGTAACACCTGAATGTTTTAACTGTCTTCTCCCACCAGAGCTGGACAGCGTTGAAGAGCTAGAGAAGAAGCGTATCTGCAGGATCGTCACAAAGGATTTCCCTCAGTACTTTGCGGTGGTTTCACGAATCAAGCAGGAGAGTAACCAAATCGGCCCGGAGGGCGGGGTGCTGAGCAGCACGACGGTGCCGCGTGTCCAGGCCTCCTTCCCCGAGGGGGCTCTAACCAAACGAATCCGCGTGGGGCTCCAGGTAACGGTGCCCTCGTGTTCATATCCACAGCCTCTACAAGTGCATCGTTTGTCTCAATGCATGAGGCTTGCAGCTAGGGAGCCTGCTGCTCCTTAGCAGTGGTTTGCAAGGTGGGTAGTAGTCACACCCGAGATCTGAACTGGCGTGTCTCTGCCTGGGCACGTGCTCTGCCTCTCAGTGCGCCCCTGGTGCAGGCGAAGCACAGCCCTCCTCCCAGGGCAAAAGCCCAGCTCCCCTTTTATCACCTTGAGTACTGCTTTGCGTCTGAAGAATGGAGAGAAGAGCAAAGGCCTGGAGAGGCAAAAGCCACCGCAGGCTCAGTGATATTGTTTGCCATCTTCCTGTTGGCCGTGGCTGCCAGCAGCTACGAGCTGCACAGCGCTGTGCAGTCCCAGTCTCCTGCGGAGACGTAGCACTTTGGTGTCATTGGGCTGCCCTTTGCCATAGGAATGTGTTTGGTAAGGCTTTCGTGCAGATGTTTGCCAGCTGTTACTGGGTCAAAGACCTCCCATATACTTCTGTTGTAGCTTAGGACATTCAGTGTTGGTGTTTCTAGTGATGGGTAGAATCTGGGAAGAGCAAATATCTGAAACTCTCCTTAAACAAACTGCACAGAAAGTGGAGAAATATTCTGTAGGAGGTATCTTTTTCTTTGAATTCTGTTAATTATCACTTAAAATTACTTCATAACCTGACAAGTCTGATGGGTTCATGAAATAGGGATGCTAGTTTGGTTTCCAGTGCTTGGAATTCACACTGGAACATTTCTGTTAATGATATTTCACATCTAAAAATTATTAATCTTGAGCAAATGGAAGCTCTGCTATTACGGCTATACAGCTGCCTTTCCAGTGTGAAAGAAGCACGACGTCTCCATGTGCAGTGCTGTGACTGCTGAGATCACAACATAGCTACACGTTCCATGCATATCAATACATTGTGCAGTTCAAATAATGCAGCAAGTCACAGGTCAGCCTGATTGAAATAGACCTGAAAGTTTAAAAAAATAAAGAAAGAAGGCAAACAGATGCAAAACCCCATTTCCCATAAGATGTCTGTCACTTTTGAGTTCAGGTCTTACCTGACAAAAACTACAAAAATTCAATAGCGTTTCTTCCCATATTGGCTATTTTTCCTTTCTTCCCTTATAAAATTAGGAAACCTTTCAAGGCACAAAACAGAGGTGGAAAGTCTGAAATTTACTTACAGCTCTTCTATGGTTTACTGCATTCAGTATGTATTTGACCCAAACAATTCTTTCTTTCCTAATAATCAATAGTGGAATAGCATAGGAAGCACTGAGTACAGAGGTAAGTCAGGGTACGCAGTGTTCCTCAGGAGCACAGATTTGTGTTTGGCAGAGACGTGAGAATTGTTCAGCATCTTCAAGACAGAGTGTCTAGTCCTCACATCTCAAGACTCTGCTGGCAAAATAGACCTCTTTCTGCATTTTGAAATTGTATTTAATATCACCCATCACTGCAAATTAAAACCAAAACCAAACAGTCTCTGAAAGAATCCCAGCAAATACTGCAGACAACCTTCTGAGATTCATAGTTTTGCTCTACAAGTTAGCTATTAGGAAATCGTAAGTGGCTTGTTGAGAACAATGCTAAGCATGAATTGCACTAATAATCACCCTTGAAAGCTGTAGAAGACAGCTGCCTGGGGAAAAACAAAAAAGGAATAAAATTCTACAGAAAAATAAAAGGAAAATTGAATTATCTTTTTGAAAACAGTTCTGCATGTCTATAACCAGTTTGTAACTCTAGTTTAAATACTTTCCCTGTGTTGACAGGCTCAACCAGTTCCAGAGGAGATTGTCAAAAAAATCCTTGGAAACAAAGCAACTTTCAGTCCCATTGTCACTGTGGAGCCAAGAAGAAGAAAATTTCATAAGCCAATAACCATGACAATTCCTGTGCCGCCTCCATCGGGAGAAGGTGTAACCAATGGGTACAAAGGAGACACGACACCCAGCCTTCGACTTTTATGTAGCATTACAGGTTAGAGAAAATCATGCTCTTTGCAAAGGTTTCCGTGATGGCAATGCCTCTGCGCTTGCTCTCATGACTTTACAACCAGTGCTTTCCAGTAAGGGAGCATTGGTGTGCTTGGTCCAGTAGAGTTCAGATTGGTTCTCCTGAGCAAAGCCAGCTGAGGTCATTTGAAAGGCTCCCACTGATTCCCTGGGCTTTGAATCTGGTCTTATGCCATTGTAAAAGAACTCTGCCAACAGATATTAACTGCTATTTTACATTTAGCCAGTATGAAGCATTTCAACCTTGGCTATTAAACATGGTTGTCAGTAAAAGTAGTTTGCAAAAATAATTAAACTATCAGTAGTTTGCTGATATTAAGGAGGGGGTTTGCTATTGACTTGTAGGTACGTACTTTGCTTACATCAGCATCGTTTTCTGTTGAGTAACATATGATGTAATATATAACATGTAGCTCAGCTGTCGGGGAATATTATTGTCTAGATTCTGGTTTTATGTGGGAAGCAAAATACTTCGATAGAGATGTTCTTATGTAGTCTGTATATGCTTGGCGTTTGAAAGAAAATCTCTGTGGATTGTATTTACATAGGAGGTACTTCACCTGCGCAGTGGGAGGATATCACGGGCACCACTCCGCTGACGTTTTCAAATGACTGTGTCTCATTCACCACCAACGTTTCAGCCAGGTACGGCAGCAGAGCTTGTCAAATGCACCTAGGGAGTAGTTTCCCTTGATTAACAAAGTTCATAGCTGTGGGGCTGTTTTCTGGCTTTCTGTAAGTCTTTTGCAAGACTGATGAAGCGGTAATGGATCAGATGCTTCTTTGTCACTATGTATCAGCATCCCACACATCCAGGGTTGCACACCAAGCTTTGCACTGCTGCAGTGATGTCTCCTGGCAATCACACATGCTGTTTGTCTAAAGGCCATGGTGCCACACAGGGGTTTGTTTTTCTGCAAATAGCTACAGAAAGGGGAAGTCTAAAACGCTCATTCAATTAAAAAAATGGGGGGATTAATAAAAATGTATTTGTTTAAAAAGTCAAAGACATTCAGTTTCTGGCTATGGGCTTTTTAGTTGAAAATTACCTAAAATTACTCTCACAAAAATATCATTTGCCAAAACATCATGGTTTGAAATGAATTTTGATGGACTTGGTGGACTTGCGTGCTGATTGGAGGCGTGCAACAGCATTTGTACAAACCATGCATCCTAGTGGAGAAAATTCATGTCATGTCAGGTAAAGACTTTATCATTCAGTGCATAACATTTACATCTATAAAGCTTTAGAGAGAGAGAGAATTGCTGAGAGAACCAAACAGAACCAAAATAGAACCAAAGAGCCTGTTTGGTTTGAACCTATATGGGAGATGTGATTTTGGGGTGTGTGTGTGTTATAATGGAGGTTGTTTTAGCCAATTAAATGTACAGTGACGCATCAGCTCATTACAATATACATGGTGTGTTGTCACAAGAAATACAGTTTCTCTGCTTTGGCTTCAAATGAGGCTTAAAGTAGACAGTTTTATGAGATACCAGTGTGAGAAGGGTCAAGTAAGTATATCAACAGTTTGTTGCCAGGTATTCCTGTTTTGGGATGGTTAAAGCTCCACTGAAAAGTGGAAGGAAAATTACAGCTTTGGAAAGTCTACAAGGAGAGTACACTTGCAAAATGGCCAAGGATCACAGCTTCTTTAAAGGCTTAAGCAATATTTGAGCAAAATGATAAGTTGATTTAATGGTTTGCTTTTTCCCACTCAGATTTTGGCTCTCAGACTGCCATCAGGTACCAGAGACTGTTGGGCTGGCAACACAGCTTTATAGAGAATTAATATGCGTTCCTTATATGGCAAAGTTTGTGATATTTGCCAAAATGAATGACCCTGTGGAATCCAATTTGCGTTGCTTCTGCATGACTGATGACAAAGTGGACAAAACTTTGGAGCAACAAGAGAACTTTGAAGAAGTTGCAAGAAGCAAAGACATTGAGGTATATTTCTTATAGCCAGCTTCCTCTTTGTAAATGGGCAGTGTGTTTTGCCAGTGGCAGCAGGTCCTGCAAAAGCCACTACAAGCCCAGTTAAATAAATATTCGTAGTAAGGCTATGTCAAAGAATTTCGTGAAAGGAGGCCAGAAAAGGACAAGGCAGGGCAAGCATGAGGACCTGTCTCCAAATGGATGCTCCAGGCCAGTCTGCAATGGGTTTTACACACATGGCTGTCAGGTAGCCCTGGTTGGGCTTTGCCAACACACAGTCATGAGTAGGGCTGGTTTGTGATGAATATGTAGTTGCCAACACACTGTTTCTCGAAGAAAATCTACAAATTCTTACTCCAGAAAAGCCACTCATGTAGCTCACGGTTTCCCAAACTGCCTGCACTCATACCTTGCCATAATGTGCAGTGATTTTTCTAATTTGTTGTTAAATTTAATCTGAGTGGGAACTTGGGATAAACTCAGGAACTATGATGGGGAAAATCGTTATATACTTATGTGCATGGATCTACTATGAAGAGAGGTTTTATTGACTCTTATTTCTTGCTTTAATAGGTTCTGGAAGGAAAACCTATTTATGTTGATTGCTATGGAAATCTGGCCCCTTTGACTAAAGGAGGACAGCAGCTTGTTTTTAATTTTTATGCTTTCAAAGAAAATAGACTGCCATTCTCTATCAAGGTAAAAGCAAAACAAAATAATTCTGCTGATATTTTCTTTCCCCCCCCAGTGATAACACTTTTTCAGCCTGATAGGACTAACTTACCCCAAGGATGTAAGTGTCATTGTTTAACATGTGAATAACATGGAGAGGCTTTGCATGAAGCCACAAAAGAGCTGCTGGCAGAGCTGGGATCAGAATATTCATGATATGGATTCACAGCCTTTTATTAAAACCATATCTCAAGCTAGACCTCCAGAACACTACCAGGAAATCACTGTTTCCTAGGGACTAAGTAAAGGGGATGCATTCCATAACATAGTGTACAGCAGAACAGCCTCCAAAAAGTGTGCGCAGACTGTTCATCTCTAAATTATCATGAATGAATCCCTTCTTCCCTTAGCCTTATCATAGCTGCATGCAAAAGAAGTTTTTAAGCATTTTGGTGAGCACAAGTGCAAAACATGGCAGAAAAAATGAAGGTGAGCAGAAAATGTCTCTCAATATCCTAGTGTGAAACTGTCTGGCTGGACTCACTCAACATCTTGTCTTGCATGGATTTACCATCAGAGAGCTTCAGGCTGATCTAACTCTTTCCTGGTAGCACCTTTCCTCCTTCAGCACCTCAGGCTGAGCTCCAGCTCAGTAACATTGGTGTTTACCCATTAGATAGCTTCTTGTGGAAAGCAATTCTGAGAAGCTCTCCAGAAAACTACCTCTACTGAAAACTACCTACTATCTGAATTACTACATATTACTACACTGTACTAAAATTTCTTTTCTAGGTAAGAGACACCAGCCAGGAACCTTGTGGTCGATTATCGTTTTTGAAAGAACCAAAGACTACAAAAGGACTGCCACAAACAGCTGTCTGTAACTTGAATATCACTCTGCCAGCACACAAAAAGGTATTTGTTAGGAAAAGTAAACATTTTCCTCAGGGTTGGTTTGGTTTTATTTTTGCTCCTTTAGTTTTTGTCTTTTTTTTTTTTTTTCTCCTGCTAGTGATAAAGAAACCCTGTGAAATGCCAGTAATGAGAATGCTTTGTAATATGATAAAGGCTTTTTAAATTTATGTTTTATTGGTTTTCTGTATGTAGAACGCTTTTAAAGTCTCTTGTTACTGTGGTGTCAAGTTCCTATAATTTTTATGATTCTGTTTACAGCTCATGCTTCAGCCTGCAGGTCATAGGTTTATGCTTTCAGTAATGTCACGTGTTGATTTGCATTGAATGTAAGATTTTGTTTTCTTTTGTGTTGACGTTTTGGATTTGCTTTACCTTATAAATCAGCTTGCATTTTGTGCTCCCAATTTGGTCCTTTTCATATCCTGATATTCTTTTCCCTGCTGTCCATTATAATATTCCTTGTCTCTGCAATGCATCTTGGGACCAAAAGGAAACAGAGTCAGATCAAGATGATGAGGTAATATAAACACTGTCTTCTGTTTTTATTTCCTCCAGATTTAGTGAAGAAAAGTAATATATTATAGAAAAAACAAAAAACTATTTTTCACTGTGGCATTGAAATGATACCTACAGAATAACCATTGACATCTGATAGTCTTGCAAAACAATAAAAGTGCACAAATGTGGAAAAAACATGATTATATATTATGAAATTGAACCAAGAATTGAGTAATAGCAGTCTAAACTGTAACTAAATTTCTTCTGAAAAAGGATATAATTATAAACTTCAGACCAAGTCCATTTTAGGCAAAATCAAGAAGAGCTTAGTGGATATGATTTTACCTCTTGGAGCAATACTGCCAATGCTTTGGTAAGTTGTATTGCTGAGAAGGAAAGTGTTGCTGAGGCCACAAGAGTGGCCTGTTATACTTTACTCCTGAAAATAAACTGGAATCTTCTGAAAAAGCAAAATAGCCAAGAGAAATTTCTAAATATTGTGTATAAATCTATTTTCAAATAAATCTCAGATATTTGCAGCTTAAAAATCCACTGTTTGCTAGAAACTGCCACATTACATTGTCAGGAAATTGAGGGGGTTTTACGCATTAGAGGTAGTAATAAATGAGATTACCTTATAAAAGAAACTACATAGATGTAACCCTTTTACCGAACAGTAAAGTTTTTTTCTCTTCCTGGTGGCAAATAAATAGCAGTTGCCACCTGCTGATTAAAATAATAATAAAAAAAACCAATCCAAAGCACTCCTTACATGTTAAAAAATAATAATAGCAACCGCATCACTTTGTCTCCACAGGATTTGTTCCCAGTGAGCTATTATATAGCTCTAACAATAGTTTTCTTTTTAAACAATCCATATTTTTAGCCACATAATCAAGTGAGCTGATCTCTGAAGGACTTTTAATATTTAAGACATCACACAAGCAGCTATGCCACTGAATGCGGTGACTTATGATGCAATTTATTAGTTAACAATAGTAGTCTGCTTTCTAATCTGCATCTTTGCATTTTGTGCCTATTAAAAAAATCCCCTCCCATGCCTTTTTTGTCCTTAATGTACTCACTCTAAAGCCAGTGTACATTGTGGTGTATGTGCTTCCAGGACAAATTAATTTGGGGAGAAATATTTGATTGGTCTAAGTTTTAGTCTTATGAATGTTTTATGTCTGTATCTGTAGTCTTTTGTGTTGATCTCCTGTTTCTAGCCAAAGGTGGTTTATTTTATAGAGAATTAATAACATCATACCATTTCTAGTAGTGTGAAGCAGTTTATTAAGTGATAATGGGATAATACAGTATTGAGATATTTTAAGGCAGGATCGTGAGCTACGTGTGCTATCTAAGCCCTTCTACCTCAAAAGCAGAGATGACATGAGCAGGAATGAACCCATGGGGTCATCCCTTAGGGTTGCAGTCCCTTCCCTGCTTGCTCCAGAAGAGTGGTCATTCACAGCAGGTTTCTGTCACCTCCAGTAGCCACGCTCCCTGCTCCACAGTGCCTGACACTCATTACGTGGCAGACAGGAATGGAGACCGGCTCTGTCCATTCCCTGCCTGCTTGCCCAAATTTGGCTTCAGCATGCCTTCCTGAAGCTGAATGGAAAGGTCCATTCTCCCGTGTGGGGATGTGTACCACAAAACGTGGCCCATCATGCTGAGGTCTGATGATTGTTCTGTTCCAATGGGAGATGGCGATACTAAAGGAACTAAACACCGTTATGTTTTGTTGCAGACCGAGAAAGCTGACCGGCGCCAGAACTTTGTCTCCCTTGCTTTACGTAAGCGCTACAGCTATCTGACTGAGCCTGGAATGAGTGAGTTGCTCTTACCAAAGTACTAAACCATATATACATGATTGTTCATAAGAAGAGACATTTTTTCTATAAACGTTGTATTTGGTGTCACTCTGGAAAAAAAAAGAAAAAAACAAACCACCTATCTAAAACAAAACCCTTGGATGGTCTGTGAACTCTTGTGTTGTGAGAGCTTGAAGAATCCTGACTGGCAAATGATGTGTGTTAGTTAAGTAAAACCAATAATTTTTAAAAATACCGTGTAGCTCCAGAGTAGGAGGATTACAAATTGCTTTCAAAAAGTCTGTTCCTCTTCCCTTTGAAAGATTAGAGAGAGCTGCTGTAGCAGGCAATGTTATGCAGAAGTTCTGCAAGGCTGGAGAATGCCATTCAGATAAGCACTTAAATGTTTAGATGCTTAGCCAAAATGGACTCTCTCATATTTTATATTTTCCCTCTTCTTTCTCCTCCCCTTCCCTTTTTCCTCTGTTCCCTGCAGATGCTTTTTATTCCCTGGCACCACACATTGCTTCCTCTTAAACTTATGTTCCCCTTGACCAGACCTGTGGCATTCATTTACTTCCCCGTTAAGTATTTGGCTTAGCTTTTCTTCTCTCACCTCTCCTGTCTGAGGTTCACTGCTATTGTTCCCATTTCCAGGCTTTTTCTTGCCTTTTTTTCCCCTCATGACTTATCAGTTGCTACCCTGCAACAGACCCTTTGATATAATTCCATAAAACCCATAGACAAACTTCATCAGGTCTTGGGAGTTCCCACTGGAAGGCTGCTGTTTAATTGTCCTATAAGATCTGTGGCTTCTTTGGATCAGATGTGCTCCAGAATATATTACACTTCTCAGGCCTGGAAGACGACTTCAAGCATATACATCTGAAGAAGCTATCAGATCTGCTGAGACATCTTGATGGACTGTTAAGGTATCGTCAAAGGCTTGATGGGATCTGAGAGAGAGGGAAAAGGAAGTTGCTTGAAAGGAGTTTGGTGACTGTATGTTGCTTGCAATTCATTTTTCAGGCCTCATTGAGGGGGGGAAAAAAAGTAGTTTTATTTATTCACCAAAGGTCCATTAAATCTCATTTGCAAAAAGTTGGAGGGGAAAAATCTAAACCCACTTGAGCTGTACACAAAAAAAAAAAAAGATGGGTTAACACAGCAGAAGTTCCTGACTGTTCTTTAACTATTCTATGGCTTTTGGCAATGGTTACTACTTAAGGCTGTGAGCTACCCAAAAAGGGTATGCAAAAACGATTGTGTTTGCCAGGAAAGATCATAGATAGTGGTTTGGCCATCAGACTGAGCACCACCTCCTGTTGCACACATAGCGTGTTGTCAGCAACTGCCACTACCACCTGCACCGTGCTGGTGTGATCTTGGAGGTGCAGCTCTCGAGAGAGCACGCACCACCCGACACAGAGCCAGGACTGCTGCTGTGGCTGCTTTACACCACAGGGTGTTTGCTCCAGTGATTGGATATGAGTGATGAACCTCTACCTATTTCCAGCTAATCTGATGGCACAGCTCCTGTAGTTTTGGTAGCAGCAGGGGTTGTTCTTTCTTTTTAATCACACAAGCTCGTGTGTGCACGTGCTTACGTACAGATTTCTTTCCTCTGCACCCCTGCCAGTGCAGAAGAGAGCAAGGCAGATGGGGTATTCCCCTGCCTCCTTGTCCTTGTCCCTGCTCAGGGAAAGGGGCCAAAGGGCCCCTCAGCTCTTCCCAGCAGTGAGGTTCCACAGAAGAGCAGTGCTGCGGTGGGTTAAACCTGCTCAGTCCTGGCTGTTTGCTTGCAGCTGAAGAGGAGCGAGGCTGAGCGGGGGCCACTTGTGTGGGTTCCCTCAGTGCTTTCAGTTACCAGCCACAAGCAAGGAAGTGTAGTTTGGTGCACAGAAGGTAGTAACTAACATCTGTTTTCTGATAAAATCTTGGATAGAGAATGATGGAAACTATTAAGGCCAAGAGTGTCCAGTAGCCAAAAAGGGCTGCTATATAAAGCCACTCTTTAGAGTATTATCCCATTGTAAAGTCTTGCATGGTTGTGGGGATTTCTTTGCTATTTCAAAATAGTAAAATTGCCCAGATCCCTGCTGTTTGAGTTAGGTCATAGCTGCACACACTAGTAAATTACTCAATTTTCTTTGTAACAGTCCTTCTTCTCAACTGTGATAAGGAGCACAGAAAAAGCATCTTAAACATGTCTGAATCCGTGATTTAACAGGAGAAAGAGCAGTTAAGAGGGGACCCTGTTGGTCTGATTGCCTCACTAGCCAGTTGTGATAGACTGGCTCATCACAGCGCAGCAGGGTCCCTGTAAAGACATCTCCAAACACAAACTGCTGAACAAGTTGTTTTGTTGTTAGTTCTTTTCAGAATGATTTGGGGGTTTGTTTCTTGGACTTGGGACTGTATGAACTTTTGGTGAATGTTAGCAGCTGCTGCTAATTAATCTTCATGAAAAAGTCTAGCTCATTTAATGAAGCATACTATGTTTTCTTCTTTGGGGGGAAAAAAGAAGTACATTTGTGCTTAAAAATAAAATTGCAAGGAAAAACGGATGTTTCTTGATATAGGCTGTGCCAGTCAGGCCTAGTACTCAAGCTCTCTTCAACCTGAATGTTCTCATACTGCTATTTCACCAGCCATCCACACTGCCTTGTGGGCTTCGATTGGCTTCTATAGGACCAGCACATTTCTCCTTGCAGGATATGGACCTCTGGTATACTGAATATTCAGTATTCTATAAGAGTGTGCGTGCTTTAACAGTTTAGTATTAGCCTTGTTAAGCTTCTTTCACTGTAAGTTACTGTCTGTCTCTAAGACAGATCAAGCAAGTTTGACAAATTATTAGTCTAACTTCAGAGAAAGGTATGTTGAATGAGTTGTTTGGATATTTTAGCTCCATTTCTAACTTCAACTTTAAAGAAAAAAAAAAAGCCCTCTAAGACACTTTCAATGTCAACTCTCTGAATGTTATTGCTGTATCAGAGGATATGCATGCTGTAATGGGAT
This sequence comes from Aramus guarauna, assembly GCA_013400195.1. Classification (NCBI taxonomy): domain Eukaryota; kingdom Metazoa; phylum Chordata; class Aves; order Gruiformes; family Aramidae; genus Aramus; species Aramus guarauna. The sequence continues at coordinate 1,666,937 of VXBL01000835.1, read as the reverse complement.
TCCCAGAAATACTGCCTTCTGGCATGAGTACCTCCTGTAATGCAAAATGTGGTTGATGATGATTTTGTTTGAAATGCCTATGAATAAACTGAGTGTTCTGGGGGATGATAACAGTTAGCAGGTTTGTCCTTGCCAGGAAGTTTTTGCATAATATATTGTTCTTGGACTGCTTTTCTAATGTTACCTTTTGAGAAATGTAAAGTTGAACAGGTCGGTCTGAGCTGATACGAGAAATCTCCTCAAAAGGTACCAAGACACTACATCTTGTAGAAAAAGTGTACTCTTCTTTTAATGGCCTCTTGTGAAATGATTTTGTAAGGTTTACATATTTGTGCTTAATATAGCATACAAAATGTATTAATCTGTGTGCTCGTTTTGACATGATACATTGTGCATGAACAAAAACTGATTCAGTTGCTTTGCTTGCTCACGTTTATCATATCATACTTTCCATAATTCATGTATGACATATGCTTCTTAAAATCATTTCATGTGAAATTTTACTTTAGTTTTTACCAAACAAAAGGAATATCGCATGAGAAACAAATGCAAAAGTTCCTTTTCTTTATTTATTTTTATTATTTTTTTTAAATATTGACTCAGAAAAGCTCTTGCTCTTATTGGCTTTGTGAGTGTGAAGCATATCCGAATTGTGCATGGAAGATATAGATTTGAATTTATTCCAGTTGCTTCACAGTTTGCACATCAATTGCCTGTCACTTAAAGGAATTTTGGGTTCTGCATGAAATAGTTCTGAGTGGTTTAAGAAAAAGATTTTAGCTATATAATGTTATTTTACGCAAGTTTATATTTTGTATAGGTTCAATATCTGAATAGAACGACAGCAACAGAAATTATTAAAAGGATAATTCTAATAGTTGCACAAAGCAGAGACATACCTAAACAGGCAAAATAGAACTGATACGAGTATTTCAGAAGTAGCACATCAGAAAGTCAATAGGAAGTAAGAGAAGAAATTTCGATGTGGTTTTATTTTTACCTTATGGATTCCTTCTTTGCGTTTTCTGTTCTTCATTGTTTGCAGATTTGGTTGCTATGTGCTTTCTGTCTTTCATTTCACGTTGCTTTTTGGTTTGGACCAGTCATCAGTATACGGCTCATTCTGAGTTTTTTCCTTCCTTTTTTAAATCTTCTTTTGCCTCCTTCATCCTAACTCATGCAAACAATTGTACTTGCTTTTTGTAATATTACAACGTTTACTGACCAATTTTCTTCTCTGGTCTCTCTGTTTTTCAATCATTTTTGTTGATTTTTATGTTTGATTTTAATTTAACAATTTAAGAAACAGTTGAACGGAGTGCAGGAGCAACAAGATCTCTACCTGCTACTTACTCATACAAGCCATTCTTTTCAACACGGCCATATCAGTCATGGACAACAGCTCCAATTACAGTGCCTGGGCAAACCAAATCAGGCTTCACTTCCTTATCAAGCTCTTCCTCTAACACTCCTACAGCTTCCCCATTAAAATCAATATGGTCTGTTTCTTCTGCTTCTCCAATCAAATCCACATTAGGAGCTTCTACCACATCTTCAGTTAAATCTGTTAGTGATGTAGCATCTCCGATTAGATCATTTCGGACAATCTCTTCACCAATAAAAACTGTGGTATCGCAGCCTCCATACAATATACAGGTTACTTCAGGCTCTTTCGTCAGAGCTCCTGCAGTCACAGAAGCTGCTAGTCTAAAAGGGCTGGCATCCGCTACCACATTCCCCTCTCGGACATCTCCAGTGACTACAGCAGGATCTCTCTTGGAGAGATCATCCATAACCATGACGCCTCCAGCATCCCCCAAATCCAACATTAACATGTACTCTTCAAGTTTGCCACTTAAATCGGTCATCACATCAGCATCTTCACTTTTATCGTCCCCTCTAAAGTCAGTGGTGTCACCTGCTAAGTCAGCAGTTGATGCTGTGTCATCCTCTAAAGTCATGATGGCCTCGTCTCTCTCGTCACCAGCAAAACATGTAGCTGGGCACACAGATGTACCATTGCTTAATGGATCTGTGTCACCTTTGAAATACCCATCTTCTGCCAACTTAATAAACGGATCCAAAGCTGCAGCTGTTTTTCAAGACAAGATCGCTGCAGCTGCACATTCTGCAAGTTGTGTTGCTAACGCAGTTGCTGACTCGGCTGAGAGAGTGTTTTCAACAGCTACAACAATGTCATTTTCTCCACTCAGGTCCTTTGTGTCTTCAGCACCATCAGCTTTCCAGTCAATGAGAACTCCTCCTGCAGGTGCTTTGTACACAGCCCTTGGGTCAATATCTGCAACTACCTCATCAGTAACTTCATCAACTATAACAGTGCCGGTATATTCTGTAGTCAATGTTTTGTCTGAACCAGCATTAAAGAAGCTCCCAGAGTCATCTTCGCTTACAAAATCAGCTGCTGCGTTACTGTCACCTATTAAAACCTTGACTACAGAGGCACGCACACAGCCTCCCTTTAATCGAACTTCATCTCCAATAAAATCATCCTTGTTTTTAGCACCCTCTGCTCTCAAATTGTCCACACCCTCTTCTTTATCCTCCAGTCAGGAGATACTGAAAGATGTTGCTGAAATGAAAGAGGATCTAATAAGAATGACTGCAATATTGCAGACAGATGTCGCAGAGGACAAACCGTTCCAACCTGAGATACCAAAAGAGGGTAGAATTGATGATGAAGAGCCCTTTAAAATTGTTGAGAAAGTGAAAGAGGACTTAGTAAAAGTTAGTGAGATTCTGAAAAAAGATGTGTGTTTAGAAAGTAAAGGGTCGGCTAAAGTATCCAAAAGTGATCAAGGACACCTGTCTGAGGATGACTGGGTAGAGTTCAGTGCAGAGGAGATTGATGAAGCGAGACAGCAAGCCTTGACAAGCCCTTCTATATCTGTTCCAGAGAAGGTCCAAATTAAAACTAAAACCATGTCGGAAAAGGATTATAGCTTGTCAAAAGTTATCGATTACTTAGCAAATGATATCGGTAGCAGTTCATTAACAAACATAAAGTACAAGTTTGAAGAGGGGAAAAAAGAAGGTGAAGAGAGACAAAAACGCATTTTAAAACCAGCTATTGCTTTGCAGGAACATAAACTTAAAATGCCTCCAGCCTCCATGAGGCCTTCAACATCAGAAAAGGAGTTATGTAAAATTGCAGATTCCTTTTTTGGAACAGATACTATTTTAGAGTCTCCAGATGACTTTTCTCAACACGATCAAGATAAAAGTCCCTTATCTGACAGTGGCTTTGAAACGAGGAGTGAAAAGACACCTTCTGCCCCACAAAGTGCTGAAAGCACAGGGCCAAAACCACTTTTTCATGATGTACCCATTCCTCCCGTCATTACAGAAACAAGAACTGAAGTAGTTCATGTTATCCGCAGCTATGAACCATCATCCGAAGAAATTCCAGAGCAGAAAGCAGAGGAGCTACCGGCCTCGAAACCTACTCCTGCGTTTATGGAGCTGGAGCAAAAACCTGCTGGATCTATTAAAGAGAAGGTTAAAGCTTTTCAAATGAAAGCCAGCAGCAGTGAAGATGATGACCATAAGTGTGTCCTCGGTAAAGGTGTCCGAGTAAAAGAAGAAACTCATATCACTACGACAACTAGGATGGTTTATCATAAACCTCCATGCACTGAAAGCACGTCTGAAAGAATTGAGGAAACAATGTCCGTTCATGACATAATGAAAGCCTTTCAGTCTGGACGTGACCCTTCCAAAGAACTGGCAGGTCTGTTTGAACATAAATCATCAGTAACATCCGATGTTAGCAAGTCTGCTGAAACTTCACCACAACATGCAGAGAAGGACAGCAAAATGAAACCCAAACTGGAGCGAATAATAGAGGTCCATATTGAAAAAGGTAATCAGGCTGAACCTACTGAAGTCATTATTAGAGAAACAAAAAAGCATCCAGAAAAAGAAATGTATGTATATCAGAAAGACTTACCTCGGGGAGATATTAACTTAAAAGAGTTGGAAAAACAGGATGCTTTTCCTTGTTCGGACGAACAAGGTCAGCAAGAAGAAGAGGAGCTCACGGCCGAAGAGTCACTTCCTTCTTATCTGGAATCCTCTAGAGTTAACACTCCTGTGTCCCAGGAAGAAGACAGTCGCCCTAGTTCTGCTCAACTCATGTCTGATGACTCTTACAAAACACTGAAGCTTTTGAGTCAGCACTCAATAGAATACCATGATGATGAGTTGTCAGAACTAAGAGGGGAGTCTTACAGGTTTGCTGAGAAAATGCTTCTTTCAGAAAAGCTAGATGTGTCTCATTCTGATACTGAGGAGTCAGTTACTGACCATGCTCTACCCCTTAGTGCAGAGTTACAGGGGTCTGATAAGCGATGCAGAGAAAAAGTAGCTACTGCCCCCAAAAAAGAGATTCTCTCCAAAATCTATAAAGATGTATCTGAAAATGGTGTAGGTAAAATATCTAAAGATGATCATTATGATAAAGTGACAGTGTTACACTACACTGGAGATGTTAGTAGTCCAAAACATGCGATGTGGATGCGCTTTACTGAGGACAGATTAGACAGAGGTAGAGAAAAGTTGATATATGAAGACAGGGTGGACAGGACTGTTAAAGAGGCAGAAGAAAAACTGACTGAAGTTTCACAGTTTTTTCGGGATAAAACAGAGAAGTTGAATGATGAGCTACAGTCTCCGGAGAAGAAGCAGCATAAAAAGAATGGCAAAGAAATACATTCTAGCCAGAGCTCTGCCAGCAGCAGCCCTGAGAAAGTTCTGCTCTCTGAATTACCATCGTCCGGTGACGAATGGAGTAAGGTGAAGCAGTACGCGCATGATGGGAAATGCTTTCCCAAAGTGGATGAAAGAAAAGCGTCCAGTTTGCCCAGCAGTCCTGAAAAAAGGATATTTGTGCAACCTGTAGAGGACTCTAAACAAACTATGGAACACAAAGGAAGTGCTCAGCAGACTGGAATACCTGAGGTTTCACAGACAGGATTTCAGCTGAAGCAATCAAAGCTCAGTTCCATTAGGCTTAAATTTGAACAAAGTATAAGTCCAAGGAGTAAGGATGTAACTCAAGAAGAAAAAAAGCTGGATGGTCAGTCCAAAATTCCAGTAAAGAAGTTGCAAGAAAGTAAGTTACCAGTGTATCAGTTTTATTCCAGAGAGAAACACGCAAAGCAAGTAGAGGTCATTGATGGGAGCACGCCTTTACAGAAAGAGGTGAAAATACAGGAAGATTTCGTTCCAGGTAAAGGGAAAGCTGTTGAAGACTTTCGTGCTTCAGACACACAGAAACAAAGACCTGAGATGAGTAAAGGCATGCCAGAATACTTTTCAGAACCGCAGGCAAAGGACCTGGCGTATGGCTTGGACTCAACAACGAAGGGACACTGGGACAAAAAAATCTATAGGACGTGGGAAAGTCCTGGAACTTCTAATCATAAAACACAAAAAGAAAAACTTTCACATGTGCTGGTTCCAGATACAGTAAAAGAAAACCATGTTGATCATGCTGAAGCTAAAACTGACAAAAAAAGTGAATTTATCACTGTGACAGAGCACAAACTGGCAGCAAATGGAATTCATTCAGAAGAAGTGAAAGAACTGACTGTAAAATCTCCCTCAAAAAGGGTTTTATACAGAGAATTTGTTGTCAGGGAGGGGGAACGTAATGGTGAAGTGGCCGATAAAATATCCAAAAGGAAAGAAGAAATTGCTGTGTCCCATATTCCAGTCAGAATTGTTGAGGAGAAGAGAACCACGCTTGATGGTGTCTATGAACTTTCAGCTAAAGTATCCCAATCAGCTGTGATTAAGGAGAAAGTTGAAAGGCAGATTGATTATGTGGAAGATGAAAAAATAAAGCATTCAGAAATCAGAAAAGTTACCAAGCAGCAGAGCTCGATAGGTCTAAGTCCTCCTGTTGAGGAAATGGAGCTATCCCCTAGCAAATCACCAGATTCTTTAGAATGTAGTCCAGGAAAGGAATTTCCTTCGAGTGAGTTAGCTGACCCCGGTGCCAGTGATTACTTGGATAAAGTTGCACCACTAGTATGCACTGAGGGTGTAAAAGAAATTAAGACCTTACCTGTTTATGTCAGTTTTGTTCAAGTAGGAAAGCAATATGAGAAAGAGGTGCAACAAGGAAATATAAAAAAAATTGTCAGTCAGGAGAGTAAGACCGTACAAGAGACAAGGGGGACATTTTACACAGCTAGACAGCAAAAACAACCTCCTTCTCCACAAGGCAGTCCAGAAGATGACACACTAGAACAAGTGTCCTTTATAGATAGCTCTGGTAAAAGCCCTTTAACACCAGAAACACCGAGTTCAGAGGAAGTGAGTTATGAGTTTACATCTAAAACACCTGACTCACTAATAGCTTATATCCCAGGGAAGCCCAGTCCTATACCTGAGGTATCTGAGGAATCAGAGGAGGAAGCAGAGGCTAAGTCAACATCTGTAAAGCAGGCAGAGGTTGAGGAACCACAGATTGACAAAACGTTACCTAATCATATAAATAAGGACTCTAACAAAAGACCCAAAGGTAATAGAGTTGCCTACATTGAATTCCCTCCTCCTCCACCACTGGATGCAGATCAAGGCGAGTCAGAAAAGAAGCCTCATTATTCCACGGAGAGTGAAATGGAGATGACAGAAGTGAACTTGCAAGATGAGCATGACAAATGCCAACTGGCTGAACCTGTCATAAGAGTACAGCCGCCGTCTCCTGTGCCACCGGGAGCAGATGTCAGTGATTCCAGTGATGATGAATCTCTCTATCAACCTGTTCCACTTAAAAAGTATACTTTCAAACTGAAAGAACTGGAAGATGACCAGAAAGAAACCTCAAAACCCAGAGCCCCCGAAAAGATTGAGAAACAGAAAGAGTTAGGACATCCCACTTCTGGGAAACCTAATGAGTTTGACATTGGGCTTGATTCTCCCCAGAATGATGTAGTGCAAAATGGGAATAACAATGACCAGTCTGTCACAGAGTGTTCCATAGCAACCACTGCAGAATTCTCCCATGATACCGATGCGACAGAGATTGACTCTCTTGACGGTTATGATTTGCAAGATGAAGATGATGGTTTAACTGAGAGTGATTCTAAACTTGCAGGTCCGGCAGTTGAAACCAAAAAGGACGTATGGACTACAGAAGGCATTCTAAAGCAGACTGATCGCTGCTTTAGCCAGAGTAAGCTTGAAGTCATTGAGGAGGAAGGCAAGGTAGGCCCTGAAGAAGACAAGGCACCTTCAAAGGGTCCAGCTTCTGAAAAAGCCGGAGATAAGAGCGAACAAAAATCAGGGGCACAGTTTTTCACTTTGGAAGGCAGACACCCTGACAGGACTGTATTTCCAGATACATATTTCAGTTACAAAGTAGACGAAGAATTTGCAACACCTTTCAAAACGGTGGCCACCAAGAGTCTAGATTTTGATCCGTGGTCCAATAACCGAGGTGACGATGAAGTGTTTGAGACTAAATCAAGGGATGATGAGGCTAAGCCATTTGGTCTGGCAGTGGAAGACAGATCTCAAGCAACAACACCTGATACAACTCCAGCCAGAACTCCAACAGATGAAAGTACGCCAACTAGCGAGCCCAACCCCTTCCCATTTCATGAAGGGAAGATGTTTGAGATGACTCGCAGTGGTGCAATTGACATGAGCAAGAGGGATTTTGTTGAAGAAAGACTCCAATTTTTTCAGATTGGTGAGCATACTTCTGAAGGGAAGTCAGGGGACAAGGGGGAAGGGGATAAAAGTACAGTCACTGCCATCACACAGCCACAGGCAGGGGACAACACTGTAGAAACAAACCTAGAGACACCAGTAGAAACAACAGCAGTTGATCATAAGCCCGTCATCCAGGCCAGTGGAGATTGCATGGAACAAACACTTGGTAGTAACTCACTGGAAAAATCATCGGCAGCGGTAAATGCTTCTAAAGTTGATCCCAAATTGCGCACACCAATTAAAATGGGAATTTCTGCTTCCACCATGACTCTGAAGAAAGATGGCCCTGGCGAAGTGACAGATAAGATAGAAGCTGTGATGCCAAGTGGTCAGGGATTAGAAAACGAAACTGTAGCAGTGATTGCGAGTTCAGCTTCTAGCCAGACAAGCTGTAGGCAAACAGAAAACACTGATTTTCCAAAAGATAATTTTAATAACAACAACAATTTGGATTCATCTGCTGTCCCTACAGATGATATTACCTGTAATGTAGTGCTAAAAGAACATTTGGAACCAAAATGTTCCCTCCAGAAAGCTAATCAAGCGAAAAGCACTTCAGGAAAAGGTACAGGGACAACACAAGGACACAGAGTAAGAGATAAGCAAAAACCACATGGAGAGCAGCAAAAGTCAACAGAGTTGGTAGGGGCTAGAGGAAAATCAAAGCTTCCTGTAAAGGCCAGCTCAGTAAAAGAAGCCTTTTCACAGAATAATCTCCAAAGCAATACAGGGAGTAGAGCAAGAGGGGCTAGTAAGCCTGACAAAGCAAAACAAAATAATTCTTCTCCCTGTCTAGAAGCAAGGTCTAGGATTCCTGTAAAAAATACACATAGGAGTAATCTAGCTAGAAGAACTCCAGCCCTGCCAAAACAAGAGCAGGTAGAGAAAGAAAAATCAAAACAGCTTCCTTCTAAATTACCAGTAAAGGTAAGATCTACCTCCGTCACCATGACAACAGTTAAAGTAAGGAAAAATCAGCTTAGGGAGGTATGTAAACATTCTATTGAATATTTTAAGGGAATTAGTGGTGAGACATTAAAGCTTGTGGATCGTCTGTCTGATGAAGAGAAAAAGATGCAGTCAGAGGTCTCTGATGATGAAGAAGACAGTACATCAAGGAACACATCCTTATCTGAAGCTACTCAAGTTTACCAGCCTTCCATTACATCGAAGTCTGCTAGAGACATGAGAACAGAGGCAGCATCTATAAAATCAAAGATTGAAAAGGCCGACAGTGAGAGGAGGAGGAGTAAGAGGACTGGTGAGAATGAAGGCAGTCAGGTTTCTGGAGCTCTCATGGCTCACCTCGTGGAGATCAAGCCTAGTTTGTAAAACTTTCAACTTGTTGATCCTAGTGCATGAACTGTTGTGATTGCCTGTGGAGTGACTTAACTGTAGTTTTCATTCTGTCATTGTCATCTGTATGTGCTGTCTTATACTCTTCTTTCTTCCTTTAAACAAATCCTGTACTGTAGAAAGCTAGTGAAGCATGCCAAAGACATTCATGTAACTCAAAAGTTGATGTAATTCAGAAGTCGAAAGATTTCTTTTGTGACAGCAAATTTATTCTGTCAAACTAGAGAAAATAGATGTTAATCTGGTCTTGGTGGTTTCCACCAGTAATTGGACAACTTGTGTACAGTCTAACAGCTAGATTGTCAGCATGTTTGGTTTCATTACACGACATCATGTAGTTTGACATTTGGCTTTACACAGGTGAAAATCTAAAAGCTGTGAAAAAAATTTGCTTTATAGGTTGTTAGGACACACAACCATTCTAGTAAACAATATAAGCACCGGCAACTTAGTCAAATTAAAGCTATTATTTATAATAAACTATTGTCCGGTCTTGTGGTTTTCTGTGCAAAACCTTTTTAATCGAGAAATTGTAAATCACAGGTCCACAGAGTCCATGTGAACGAACAGATATAAGGATGGCAATTGTAGCTGATCACCTAGGACTTAGCTGGACAGGTAAGCTTTTCTGCTTTAATATTGAAATGAGTCTTCGCTATTAATGTTTTCAGGTAGTCTTTTGCCAAAAACCACAGCAAGGCCACAATCAGGTTCTCCCAAATTCACAGTGAACCCACCCTCCCAAAACATGCAACACATTGCAGGGCAAAGATGCCTAATAGGCAATTAATCCCATGGTCTTGCAATAAATCAAACAGACACTCATAGAGAAGCTAACTGAAATGGGTCTCCTCTCAAGATGTTCACCCAAGGAGTTGAGAGGATCTATCTACTCAGGCTCAGCACTGCCTCTGTATCCGGGCAGTTTTCCAAAGCCCCAGAGATTGCAGGGAGCCCAGCAGTGCCCCAGCGAGTCAGTGGCGTGTGTGGGGTTGCCTAACTGTGTGCCCGCTGTACCTCCGTATGTTGATGGGCAGAGCTGGCCAGCTCTCCTGGGGCGTAGGTGACGACAGCACCGCTGCTGAGCTGCACGGCGAGCTCACAAAGGAGTAACAGTCACCAGAAAAAAGAGATTTTGTAAATCAGTGGTGATGAGGTCGTCTCCACGGAGGCTTTTTCCACCATGTTTAAGTGGCTTCCTGAGTATAAATACAATAATAGCTCACAGAGATGATAGAAATTCAAAATTGTGTCTTAGAAAATTAAAGTATGAGTATATAATGCCACGTTCATCGTTATCTGTAAAGTTTGTGTCAGGTAGTTTTGTTGACAGCTGTTTAATATAAGATCTGTGTAATATAAGATAAAATATTTAAGCCTGACAAGATGATTGAGGGATTTGTGCTTTGTTTGGTGTTTTTGTTTTCTTTTCTTGCTTGCTTTTTTTTTTTTTTGTGTCTTTGTAGAACTGGCAAGAGAACTGAATTTTTCTGTGGATGAAATAAATCAAATCCGAGTAGAAAACCCAAATTCTCTCATTGCTCAAAGCTTCATGTTATTAAAAAAATGGGTTACCAGAGATGGGAAAAATGCTACAAGTAAGTTCAAGGAGTTACTTTGGTTGTTTATAAGTTATAGCCCATTTCATCTGCTGCTCGATCTAAATAGGTTAAATTGAAGAAAATATTATGAACATCTTTTGTGAACCACTGATGGAAAAAAAGTTTCAGTTATTTTTACCAGAAGTCAGAAATGTGTCATGTTTATTCAGTATACATATAGGAGGAAATAATCTGTTCTCCACATCCATAAATGATGGGACAAGTAATGAACTGAAATTCCAGGAAAGAAAATACTAGGGAAAACTTTCCTATTGGAAAGGAACATGAAACATGGAAAAAGGCTGCCTGGAAAATTCAGGTACTCTGGCAGTATTGCAGGACATAAGAAAAGACTAAACCTCCTTGTGTGACGGGTGATGGAGACACTGATTCTGTGCTGATTCTGCTGGTTTTATCTGCGCATTTCACTTGAATTACTCAAATTGTGAGAGAGGTTTTGATTTTTGTGTTTGGTTGATGGTGTTCGTTACCATTCTCTAATTCACACACTCCTACACAGTATTCGAGTCTACTTTGATCTATTTCACTGTAAAAGTAATTTCCAATATTACTGTGTTCTCACAACAAGATTACTGTAAATGAGATTTCACGTGTACTGCATGAATAGCCTTACATGCGTTATTACCTACAAGGCTACCTAATCTGCTGTTCCTCGAAACAGAATGGTAAAAGGATTTTTACACTCCTTTTATGTTCCAGTAAAAGGATAATTTGTTTCACCAATAAGTACATACATTCCTTAAAAACTCTCTGACCTTTTTCTGCGTGCCTTTCATGTTGTAATATAACTATACTTGGGGGGGAGGGAAGCCTCTTAATAGATGTATATCTTGAATAAGTAGGCAGCAGAATGACTACTTAGACAAAATGATGGGGTTTGCTAGAACCAAAGGCATTGGGACAGAAACTTATGCCAGCAGTTTATAATTAATGCAATGTGAATGTAACTGAGAAAGATGATTACACAGTTCTGCAACACTGAACTTTTTTCTGACATGTCTTACTTGTTTTTCAGCTGATGCCTTAACTTCTGTATTGACAAAAATTAATCGAATAGATATCGTGACCCTGTTGGAAGGACCAATATTTGATTATGGAAATATTTCAGGCACCAGAAGCTTTGCAGATGAAAATAACGTTTTTCATGATCCCATTGATGGTAATTGAATTCCATGGTCATATTTAGTTCAGTGACATGTCCAATAATGCAATAATGTTGTATAAACTAGACTTTAAAAAAACACAATAAGTTCTAAAGAAATAATTGTTTTTAACGGGTTTCCTCTCCTAAAGCACACTTATGGTACGATATGTAGGCTGCACATTAATATGTCAGAGAATAAGCCCAGGACCCCACAAACATATCCCTGAGTAAGCTTGTTCCCACCAGCCTCAGCGTCAGTTGACAAGACCTGAATGTTTTTCTCCTGCAACAGTTGTGCTCTGAGGCTTGCCCATGTGTATTTTTAATGTACTTGGTATTGCATCCTTTCCAAGTTACCCGGAAATACATATATTCTTTGACTTCCTGCCTAGATAAGTAACAGTAAGAATTCTTCGAAGAAAAAAAAAAAAAAGGAGGAGGAACAAGGAAAAAAAAAAAGTGCTTAGTAATTGCATAGGGTAAATTAATGTGCAGTTTACTGCCAGGCCTCTTTGAGACAAGTGAACATCAGTTACTTTATGATTTTCACTTAGATCATTTTTACAATGCCAGTAGAGAAATACAAAAATGTTTATTAGTTGATGACAAAATATCTTTTTCAATCTACTAATGGGTAAAATTGTGTAATAATTTTCACATGGAAGCTGTGCCAACTGAGAACAGAATTGTGCAGGTTAATTTTCAGCCAGATTAGGAGGATAAATGAAGTTCTGTTTGTAAAACAGAATTGCCATAGGTATACTTATTACTTATTGGTATGTTGAAGATGCTAAATGTTGTATTTTCTTCTTTTAAATGTTAGTTAGCAGCCACTGGGTTGCTACATTCTTTACTTTGATTTTTGTCACATCTTTTACAAATACCTCCTTAAATAAGGTTTTTCCTTTGTAAGTAACATTTCCTTTGGTTTTTGTAATTTGTTCAAATATGTATTGGGCTTACTCTGTATTTTAGAAGGATATTTTTTCTTTAGAGCATATAAGCTCAGTGTACCTCCATTATTGAGCAGCATTGCTGGCCATTGAATCATTGCATTACAGAAATAATTTTCTGTTGACATTTTAAGAAAGTTGCTCTTGAAATGTTGCTTGCGCCTTTTAATAGTAGCATCAATGTTTTTATGAAAAAAATACGCTTCTCTGCGGTTGCTTTCTGTCTCTCCTCTTCTCTGAACCTTCCTCAAGCTTCCTTTCCTCACCAAGACCAGACCACCTTTGCCTTTCTCTCAGCTGATTCAGGAAACAAAAACCCAAACCCCGTTAATGCACCTCCCTTTGCAGGCAGCACAATGTCAAGTTAACCCCACGGCATGTATTTTTTTCCTTTTGTAGGTTACCCAACCTATTATTTGCTGGAATATGAACTTCAGATTTTATTGTCATTTTTATGTGTATATTCAGTTTAATCCTTTTGTATGGTTTTCCCATGTTTTCATCATTTTTTCTTTTCTTTTCTCTCTTTATTTGATCAGTGTATCTGATTGTACCCATGTCACCAAGATCACCTCACGCTCCAAGATCACCAAGATCTCCTTACTCACCACAGTCCTCTCACCTGTATAACTTTACTGTACCTGAAATATTCATATAGCTCTCCGTTGTTGTGTTCTCTTATCCCTTTGTTAACTTCCTTTTTTAGCTTTTTTTTTTAATCCTTCTGTGTGTTTAGATATACTATTCCTTAGTATCCTCGTTAGGATCCATATCTGTTCCTCATTCTTTAACTATTCCATTCTTGTGACTCTGTGGTTAAATTGGAGGCATATATTAGTAACATTGCATTGCTAGTATTGTGTATTTTATGTAAAAGTACATAAAAATGTGGACCTGTTTTAGAAATAATACCTACTGACAAAAAAGTGGATGCCCCCTGTAACGATCCTTTTTTAGCTTTAAAATCTATTTATTAAACTTCCAAATTACAAAACAAAAAACAAAAAAAAAAACAACAAAACAAACACAAAAACAAAACAAAAACTGGGAAGGAAAGATTTACACAATATGGCTGCAAGAGATTGTATTGGGTATAAAGGCACAACCACCCTTGTCCACATTTGATTTATTGCATGCTCATAAGACAACCCGCTACAGCTTGAGAATATTAAAATGGCTGCAAAAACAATTGCTGAAATCTTTACAGACTATTTACAAAATAGTCAAAAGTACTGGCTTCACTCTACTATTCGCTGGCAGTACTCATTTTTTGTTCCATCTATTTAGGACAAAGTGAAGAAATCTATCAGAACTGCATTTGTTCTTATACACCTGCACTTCCTCATACGTCTCATACTTTATGTAACTCATGAATCATTTGACATTTGCTTATTTGTTGCTCCATGCTTCATCCCAGTCAGTCCAAATGTGCTGTCTTCCTTAGGTTATCCCACCATTCAAGTGGAACTGGAAACTCCCACTGGGTTGCGCTTTGTGCCGCCCACCCCTTTCCATCAGGACGATTTCTTTAGCGACACCTCTAGCCTAGAGTCACCCCTTAGAACTCCCAGTAGACTGAGTGACGTGTTAGTGACCTCCCAGGGACACGTAGACGGTACAGCAGCAGCACCGCCAGTGGTGACTGAAGAAGACACTTCACTGGACGACAGCAAACTCGATTTCTCAGTGCCTAGAGAAGGAACACCTAAAGATATTTCCGTAGGCGAGAGCCAGTTGGAGGAAGTGGACCTTAAGGATTTTCCGCGGTATCTTGGTAGTTATGGCGGGATATCAAAAGATGCTAAACAAAGGCAGAGTGAAGAGACTAGTAAAACAGGAGTAAGGACTGAACAGCCTGAGAGAGAAAAGTCTGGTACTGATGAGGAGATGACGGAAGAAAAGCTTAAATCTCTGTTTGAGGACATTCATCTGGAAGAAGGAGCTGAGTCTGAGGAGATGACGGAAGAAAGAGTATGGTCAATTCTTAAAGGTGTTCAACAAGCAGAACACGAAATGTCTTCAATTACAGGTTGGCAGCCTGACTCGTCAAGTGTCACTGACCCACCGACGTCGGGACGCAGAATAGGTGGTAGCCTGCTAGATCGCTTGGATGATAGGTGAGCAGCTTTGTAGAGGAGTGTGCGTGTGTGTGTGTAAGCAAGCCTTCCCGTGCTGCTTTTACCTCCAGGAGCAGTGCTGAGGCTGCTGTTCTACTACATACCTTCTATGAGAATATCTATATCTGCATATATGTGTGCATATATATGTGTATTTAAAAGAAGTAGTGATAGTTGACTGAATTTGGCCTCAGACATATTTGTCTTTAAAAATGTATATTTATCAGGTTTCATTCTTAAGTACCTCAGAATTAGTTATATTATGTTTAGTGGATAATATTACTTTTCTTGTTCTTTCTTTTGTATTTCCATTTTCAATTAATCTAAGTGATGCATAGATGTAACTGGAATTGAGGACTATAAAAAACGTACGTTATCTGAAACCAGGATACTACGTTACTCTTCTCGAGTACCTATTTTAGCAGTCATCCTTTTCATTGCATGTCTGCCTTCTCTCAGATAGTCATCATTTTTCCTGTAAGCCAATTTTTAAATTGTCACTGGTTTTATAACACTTACTTCAAGCGTGTTATGTCATGCTGGTTTACTAGACTTTTAAAGAAATGAGTTACAAGGCACAAGAAGGTAAGAATGGTGATACCAAATCTGTCTCGTCCCATATGCTGCCTCCCAGCAGTGACTGCGGAGGATGCTCAGGGAAGGAGCAGAGTGGATGTGTGCACTGTTTTCCTCCAGTACTTTCCCAGGCTCCACTTGACCTCAGCATAATGACCTGCTGAGATAGATGCTTTCTACATATTTACCCTCACTGCATTTCTCTTGCACGAGCTTTGCCAGCTTCCCCTTGGATCTGCTTAAGCTTTCAAAATTCACGATATGTGTTGGTGTGTTCAGCTTTACTGGTACCCACTGGGTGAAGAGCTCCTGCCTGCCTTTGTTTTGAAGGTGACTGCCATGATTATTAATTGAAGGAGGCAGGTCTGCACGAGCTGTAAATCAGCAGAGAATGATTATCTGCAGAATGATCATTTGTCTGTCAGCAGTTTACATCCTTTGCAGTTTTGACTCAGGATGTTTTAAGGTTCCAGGTAGCATTAGATAATTTTATTGAATCCAGTGGGAATTCGGCCAGCGATTTCAGCAAACTGATTGTCTTTCAGTACTGTAAAGCACTTGATCTACTACTGAAATGTTTTCTGTTCTGTTAAGAAAACGTTATTCTGCATTTTATGTTGTGTTAAATTAGTAAAATAGATCACTTTTAGAAGTAAAAGGGCTTCCTTAAGGTGATAACATCCATTTCCAACTAGATGAATTCAACTTGCTGTCTTGTATAAGAGTTTTGCCAGCAAACAGCTATAGTATTTTCATGTGTATGGTCATAGTGCTTATCTGACAGCAACCAAAAATGCGAAAGAGAAGGAAACCACACATCAGAAGTGCAGGTTAAACCTGTCCCTAGGTAATCTGAGGCAAAATTTTGGTCAGCTTTCTATCTTGTGGTAACCTTCCTTGCCTTTGGCTTTGTGTATTATTGAAGCTCTGCACTGTCTAAGGATTTATTTTCAGATAGCAATATTTTTTAAAAGGCATGATTTATCTGGAGTACAGATATTGTAGTTTGGGGGAAAGATAGCGCTAATTATTTGGCCATTACTGGTAATTGCACGGTAACAGATACTTTCATCACCTCCTTGGTTGGAGAGCAGGTTCAAGAATTAGTGCCTCGGGGATTTATCTTGTGATTATACAAGGGAAATGGTAGGTTTTGTGTGTTTTTCTTTCTCTTTTTCCTCACCTCCTCCTCCAAGTGGAAGGGGATTAACATAAAAATTTGCCCTTGTTTTCAGTGTTCACCATATTCTCATTGCCTCTGAAAAGATACTGTGGTGCAGAAGACAAAGCTATTAAAGAGATTGATGTTTGCAAGCTGAATTTAAAATTTACTTTTTTTTCTGTCTGAAATGTACGCGCTAAGAACGAAGGCTCAGTGCTTTGCCCTTCTGTGTGCGATTTAAGCACTGAATGGCTGTCTATTCTTTTTTTCTTTTTCTTGTAGCTCGGACCAATGTAGGGATTCTGTTACCTCATATGTCAAAGGAGAAGCAGGGAAGCCAGAAACAAATGGAAGCCTATCTGAATCCACAGCAGAGGCGAAAACTAATTCCTACATCCAGGAATCTTTAAATGATGTGGGAAAACAGAGTGACAAAGAAGCCCTGAAAACAAAGCCCCATATTTCAGCTGGTACTGATGAGCAAACGTTATCATCGACAGCATATCAGAAATCTTTGGAAGAGACTAGCAAGCCAGCAACAGAAGGCAGCAAAACATCTGTGCCTGTCAGTGTGAAGAAGATGAGCTGGAGTACTTCTGAGGATGGCAAGCCAAGAACAAGCATCCAAGAGGAGGAGGGAGCAGTAATGTCTGAACAGAAGGTACAGTATGTCCTGCAATTATTAACTGTGTGAGGAGTCCCCGTTGCTTGACACATTGCTTTACAAGTCTTACAAAAAATCATGTCATGTTGTTTGTGACAGGGTGTTGGGTTTTTTAATCCCTCTTTATGCCTTTTCTATTTATTGCTAAATCAAGAAAAATGGAAGTTAGTGGAAAATTTATATTCCGTGGTGTGAATAGAATGCAGTGGAGTCGGGGCAGGCAGAGGAGCCAAGCGAGGCTGCACGATCCTCTGCCTGACTGGCCCCGAGCCCTGGAAGGGTTAGAGCAGCTTCTGGGACCGTCATCCCGCATCGCTGGGGAACAGGCCCCTTTCCTGCCCCGCTGTGCCACCTCTGCAAACACCGCCAGACAGCTCGGCTGTCCTCCCTCTTTTTCCAGTTGAGGTGATGCCACTGGGTTCCCCTCTTTTTGTGTCACTGAAGTGAGCAAAGAGATACAGAGATGCTTTGGCCCCTATCCTGCTCCTCGCCTCCAACACCCCCTACATTTTATTACTCTGTTAATTTGCAGGAAAATCAATTTGGAGTAATATGTAATCCTTATGTTTTTTGTTCCATGGCCTCATTTATCCCAACTCCAAAGTGCTTCCAAGCAAGAGGAATCAAAAGATTTTGAAATGTGTAAAGCACTTTCCAGGTGTTGGTTCTTTCTTCTTAAAATACTGCTGAGGGGCTCCCCTTCATTTCTACCTTGCCCGGCTGACACCTCCTTAACTGCAGAACCTCAGTCATAAGTTGTTTTCTGACCATGAAGATTTCAATAGCTTTCTCACTTGCTTATATTTATTTCCCAGAAGCTTAAAAGTAAAGTTGGTTCAAAGAATGGTTTCTAGCCCCGTAGCTGCATGCACCCAGCAGCGGGAGGGTTGCCCCGGAATAGAGCACAGGGCCAGCAGGGAACCAGGCTGAAAAAGAGAATTGCAGAATTACCTCTACATTCCTCTCTCTGCTGAGATTGTCTTTGCCTGGGCGTAATACAGGAGGAGATTATAACTTCTGGAAGCGAGGTATTTCCGTAGAATTGCTTCTACATGATATAGCTTTTTTTTTTTTTTTTAATTTTTTTTTATTGTAACAATAAAAATGTTGACTGGTAGGCTGCAATAAATCATTCAGGTTTAAATTAGTTCATTTTAAACTATTCTTTCGATTATACAACCAAGAGTTCTTTTATTAGATGGTAACATAATCAGTCTCAGCAGTTATGAAGCATATGATTGTTATTATCTTGTTATTAGTTCGTGACACAGTTGAAGCAGCGAAGATCTTTCCTAATGTTCACTAATTACTGGAATACTTTAAAAAATGTAAGTAAGAGCCTTCTGCAAAGGCAGTTAAAGGCAGATGGCAGAGTTCCTTTAGTGTCGGTAGGCTTTGGGGCAAACCTTGGGCTGATATTATTATGCTCAGTTTAAATGCAGGGATAAGTGTAGATGCACACTGTAACACGCTGAGGGTGTGCAACAGTGCTGCACCTCGCCCTCTGGATTCCCATCAGTGAGGAGGTAAGTCGGCATCCTCTTTTGTGTGCTTTTTACTTTTGGGTATCCCATCTGGTTTGGGAAGAATAAGTGCGTGCTTTTCTTAAGCGTGCTTTTTGCACTGCTACTGCTTTACTGGTAAAGGGTGATAATCCTATCTTCTAAATAACAAGTCTTTTTATAGACATGATCTTTGGATAAACTGGTATCAGAAAATAATGTGATTTCTAAACGTGGGTCTCTCACAAAGCCTGAATGGGTAACAAACTAAAGTTTGTTCGAATGACAACAAGAATTGTTTCTAATGTCTTGTCGATATTTCTTCAAGAATATCTTCTGGTCTAACTTGAATAGTTTAATTACTAACACAGTCTAATTTATGGTGAGACACTTCACGTGCTGCCATGAAAACAGAAAGAGAATTTCAGCTGCAGTCTTTCTGCAAGATGTTCTTCAGAAATGCTCCATAAAGAGAAAAGTATGGAAGAAACAGATTTATTTCTGTGGAAAGAAAGGGGGATCAAAATAAAATTACTTCCCAAAGTAAGAGATTTTTTTCTATGACCCATTGGGAAAGAGCTAAGAAGCAATAGTCATCCACCTGCAGGGTGAGGGCTGCGTCGGTGTTTTGGCACACAGTTTGCAACAAGAGATAAACTCAGGCGACTGATATTGGGCTGCTGCCTAGTGACGTGGATGAAACAAATTGTTGGCCTCATCCCAAGTCCACGTAAAAGCCCAGAAGTTTACAAAAGCAGTGTAGTCGCAGTGTAGGCTCGAGCATCAGATTCCAGTGATCTTTTTCAACGAGAGGAGCACAGCACAATTGCTCTATTATCCCAAAGACAGTGATGTCCACCGCGTGGTCAAGGTGACTCCCAGTGTCATAATTCCATCACAAATAAACCACTTGAAGCTCTGTATTAAAAAGAACTCTTCCTCAAAACCTTCGTGCCTTCTGGGAATCTTTTCCTCCTTCTTGTTACTTCTTCAGGATAGGGTTGGAATATCATTTTTTTGTATATATATTTGGCTAATGTCAGAGGACAGCAGGAGACTTTACACGCAGATGAATACTGTCATCCTGCCCTAAATGCTTTTTGTTATATAGTCCTTTTTCTCCTCCACCCACCTATGCCTACTTTTATTTTACGCATCATTTCTGAAGAAATGCTTCTTGTTTGGGATGTCTTGGGCCAGATTAAAAAAGAGAAACAGAAATGTAGTTAGCAATATCCACTATTCATGACTTTAAAAATAATTTTGGGCTGTCATTGAATAATTACAGAGAAAAATTTCACATTTCTCTCTTCAGAAAAAGATTGGTTCAGCCCAGCATCATGTGAGATGGGCCCCTGCCCTGTGTCCATCACACACATGGGTATGAAGCCCTCCACCAGGCATGTGTACAGAGAGCTGCTCAGCCCCAAAGCCGAGGAGCTCCTTGGCTTTCGGAGGGGGAAACACTGGGGCTGGCAGAGGGAGCCAGGACAGAGCAGCCACCTGCGTGTGGCTGTGGTACCTCCCGGCACCGCGCTCAGCCCAGCGGCGGGCTGTTCCTCCTCGCCCTGAGCTGAGGTCTACCAGTTCACGTCTTAAAAAAGGCAGAATGATTGTACTTCACGCTACGGTTTTGCTACTTAAAAGCAGATAAATACTGAGCAGGAAGGCCATTTACACGGAGAAGTTCTTCAAAATGCTTTTTTGTACTCTTCTTTGTGGAGGTGCTCCACTGAATCTTTCTATGTACTGCTTTCTTTATGAGGGAATTCACTTCCCATACCTTTTGAATCCATACAATTTGTTTGAAAGATTAGTTTTTGAGGTGAAAAATGCAGGGAGTTACGACAAAGGTTTTTTTGTACACAAAATTTGTAACAGCTACATAAGATTTAGAAATTCCACAGGTCAGATGCATTCCAAACACCATTTTCTAAGCCTTAAGAGCTGCTGAGATATTCCATACCTGTTATCAAACTACATAGTTTGATAGATAGATATTCCATAGTTATCAAACTACAGCCTGCCAAGGAGCAAAAAGGCCTCCTCCCACCATATACTTTAAGAGCAAAAGTGCAAGTCATTATGTACATAATAGAGACAGGAAAAACACTGTCCGTGATAACCTCTGTTTTCTTCTCCTAGTCCTGATCAGCATGTTCTGTCTTGCAAATGTGCTGTTCAAATGTACTAAAACTGCGTTTATTAGGAATGTAGTGACAGTGAGATTGAGAGTGATTCGAGCTCAGATGAGGAGCAGAGAATTACTACAAGAGTTTATCGAAGGCGGTTGATTCTGAAGGTATTTTGTGATTTGCGTTCCTGAGGCGACATTGGCATGGACGTGGGTTTGGACTGCTGTGTCAGAATGTCCGTTTTGGCATACTGGAGTCCTCCTGGTAGTGTGCTTTCCATTGCCAGTGTGTATTTATAACCAAGTGCTGGGTGGCCTTTCCTTGCTTAACCCAGAGGTTTTACGGTTGTCTTCTGCTGGAAAACAACTGTGCTGCATGGCGTGTCGTGTCCTTCACTGCCGCTGTTTTGCATGGCATCTTAAATACTACAGCTAGGTGCAGTGCGGTGGTCTGAGGTACAGCAAAATGAATTGCAGACAGATGTGGGTGACAATTTTTTCCTTTTTTTTTTTTTCCTATTTTTGTAAGAAAAAAAAATCTAAATTAAAAGTTAAAATATTGCAAGAATGTACATGAGTGGGATATAGGAGAGTATGAGCCATGTACTCTGGTTGAAACTTGTGGTCTTAAGTGTTTAATGTGTTCCAGAAAACCTCCTCAAAACAGCAGGTGATCCTGATTTAAAATGTACCAAAGTTAGTAAGAACTCTTTGCATTGCCTTCAGTAGGCTTTATTTAGTATATTTACTTACAGATGGCCTTTATATACAGCATAATATACTTTATTATATACTAATAACAATGACACGGTCATATAAATAATTGCATTTGCCCTCATATTTTTTCTTGTATGGTCACATAGTGTGGCACTATTTGCCTGCAACATAAAACATAAGAAAATCATTCTACATTGGAAACCATTACATTAATCCCTCGGTAACTTACAGGATTTATTAGATTCTTATTAGAAAATCACGTAGCCAAGCCATGAAAAAGACGGGCAGCCACCAAAGTGCTATTACAGCACTAGCAGAGTTTGCCGAAGATATAATTGTTACTTTAGGAAGGATTGGTGACGCTCTGATTGCACATATCTATATTGCAGTTATTTGCATGCTTTGTGGGGCAGAGCATGGATGCCGGCCCTGCCCCTTCCCTCTAACGCGGGTGGCAGGTAGGCTGCCCGGCACAGCTGCTGATGTCTGCGCACTACAGACACTTTCGGAAAAGGCAGGATGACATTTCTGACTGTGCTCACCCTGATTTTTTTCAGTATACCAGTCGTGCTTTCGCTCAGGAAAGGGCAGGAATTGCAAAAATGAGCTCAGCAGAAGTGAATATTTTTTCTGACACCTCATCTTTACAGGCAGACCCTGCTGCCTTCCATGAAAGCCCTGGGCAGGTTGGGGTATAACCCTCCATCCATAGTTCCCTCTGCGGATAAGACACGACTGGTCAGACATAGGAATGTCGTTTCTGTTTTCAAACGGGGCAGGTGGCCTGGGGGTGATTACAGACCCTTACGTGCTGTTTCTGGTAAGACATAAAGTGTCCACGTGCTGAAAGTTTTAAAGGCTGCACAGTTGGCCTGTGGCTGAGGTCCCCCACCCAATTTATGTCTGAACTGTTTTAGTGTCCCCTGGTTTGGAGTCAGGAAATGTCAGAGTAGAAAAGAGAAAGAAAGTAAAAGGCAGCTTTCACTTGCTCTCCAACTACAGCCACTGTGTTTAAAGAAAGGCACAGAAAATTATTTTTAAATGTGGTAGTATAATTTGGGGTTGAAATTTTAACAGAGCACCGGTAAAGCAGCGTATGTAGCGTTGTAATCTGCAGCCAGGGCAGATGCAGTCGGGAGGCTGTGCCTGAGTGGAGGCGGCTGAACCTGCTCTGTTGGGAACGTGTCTGATCTGAACTGGATTAGAGCTGTACCTGTCTCTTGATTAGAAAATACATGTGATATTTCTGTCACTTTCTGATGATTTATAGCTTCTTTTTTAATCCCCCACACTGAATCTCAAGCCAAGCTTCAAACAGACCAAGAAACATTTTCAAAGCAGCAATCATCAGGCCTTTTAGAGAGAGTTTGATAGTGGAAACAACCATTTCAATAGGTCTGTTTTCATCATGTAAAGCTCATGAAAGGATGGTATGAAATGGAAGGATCAAGCTTTAAGGTTGGTAAGGATCTGGACTTTAATTTCTGCACATTCCTGGGAGCAGAGGTTCAGTTTGGGTGAACGGAAATCCCTGCGAGAGCACGCACCAGCTGAGTTACAGCCCCTCGTTCGGGGAGAGGTCTCAGGAGACAGTGCTCAGGGGCCCGGAGCAGCGCGCTCAGCCTGCCGAGTGACAGTAACTCCTCTGCTTCTGCCGCAGGGCCCGAGCAGCGGTCGGGAGCAGCAGGCTCTCGCCTGCCAGTGCCTGAGTGCCCGGCGAGCGGGTGCCGTGCCCGAACCCGCAGCCCCGGTGCCCCTCTCTGAGGCTCGCTCTGAGCGGGGCTGGGATCGCTTGCGCAGAGGGGGAAATCGGGCCATCCTTCCACTTCTGTGCTTTCTGGCGCTCCTGGCTAGCCAAATAGTTGTTAAGGGGTGATGCAGAGTGGGAGGGAGGGACATTTTCCATCTGGCTCTCCAGTCCCCCAGGCAGCAAGCCTGCCACACACCGATGATGGAATTACCCGGTGCTTTTCTGCTGTCATGCCTGGACCACGGGAGTACTCATCCTATACCATCTCACATTACAGTTACTTAGGAGCCAGCCCTAGAAATCTCTGTTGAGTTAGCTTTCCCTGGAATAAAAACTGGTTGGGACACCTGAAAAACCTGGGCACCGGCTTCGTGAATGGATGGCAGTGCTGTGCCGCTGCCGGCAGTGGGAAGGGGCCGAGGGTGCGCTGGGAGCCTCCGCTGCGCAGAGCTGCACGTGGAGCTGTGTTGGTTCACCATAGCGTATATTCATTACTGCCGGCGTGGTGCATTAAAAACAACGGAGGTGCTAGCATAGCCTGTGGGGATAAAGTTTGGTAACGCCAAAACCTTGAGGATAAATTGAGTGCTGCGGAAAAAAGGCTTTGCTATGTGCCTCCACAGCCAGTGTCAGGGCTGAATTGCTTCATTACCTTTGTTCTTCTTTCCCAACTTGTTTTTCCTCTCAATGCCATTCTGCATTATTGCTAACACTATTATTTCCGTTTAACTGCTACCTTAGTTCTCCGTCCTGGCCCAAATATGGAGAAAGGCTTTTCTCTCCCCCTGGAGGTATTTTCCCAGCAGTCCGAGAGCTGAGTCCTGTCAAGTGTTCAGCACTCTCCAGCACATTCCCATGGGATTTAGCACTTCAGAGGGCTGAGCCCATAAAACCAGACAAGCAAGGACTGATGCCCATTTCCACATGTAATAGGATCGTATTCTAACCTCAAGGTAGTGCAGATGTTTTTGTTTTTGCTTCCTTTCTCCTCTTCTGTTCACATGGTGGATTGATGGGACGGGGCATTGCAAAAGAAACGGGTTTTTATGGTGGCGCAGGAATGCGAGCAATTAGCACACAAGGGAAAAATAAGAGTGCTGCCACAATGTGCACATTCAGAGCCCGATCCAAAGCTCCTTTTATTCAGTCATGACAGAAATCAGTGTCTCATTTTTCATGCTTTTTCAGAGGTTGTTAAATCTTTCATGGGTACAAATTTTTGGCAAAAACTGTTTAGTAAGATTCTTGCCAAAAGGTTTATGGTAGAATTTTGTAATGGAAAGTAAAATAGATTTCTAGGCAGGGGTTATTCAAATATGATGTCATTTTGTATCTTGTACTTTTGTTATTTCTTGCCAAGTTTTGTTAAAGATTTATTTGTCTGTTTCCATACATTTTGCCCATGAAACCCCCCATTAGTGATTGCGGAGGGTTTGGTTCAGCCTGCACTGGAGGAGTGGCACGGGAACCTGAGCAGCAGTCAGTCAAAACTCGAACCGGCAGATTTCATGATCTTATGATTCAGAGGAAACTTATTTATGGAAAGTGAAAATGTGGCCACCCTGTAGGTGAGCAGAACTAAGGGTCTGTGCCCCACGTAAGACGCATGGGAATTGTTTCCATTTGTGTATTCAGCTGGGTGCAGCCTCTCCGCTGCAGTCGCTGCCAGGCTGGGAGAGCTGCGGAACTGCTCTGCTCCGTAATGCCCTCACCCCGTCTCGCCCCGGGACGCATCAGCAGGGTCAGAGCTGCCAGCCTCAGTAAGATAATGCAGAGGTAGATAAAAACACAGGCTACAAGCACTGTTATAAGCTCTACTCATCATGTTGTCCCCCATGCAACAAGCAACAGACCTATGACTCAGCTCCCAGTATTGAACTATACTCTGCCCCACTTGTGGCCCCATTTCCTCCCAGCTCTCCTTGGCTTGCCTGTTGGTTTGATGGGCTCCCCCGTCCCCCCGCCATGGCTTTAGCAATACATCTGCAAACAAGCAAGTACAGACTCAGCACGGCCGCAGGCGGAGAGTCGTGGCATCTGATTAACAAGGTCTC
Organism: Aramus guarauna; assembly: GCA_013400195.1. Classification (NCBI taxonomy): domain Eukaryota; kingdom Metazoa; phylum Chordata; class Aves; order Gruiformes; family Aramidae; genus Aramus; species Aramus guarauna. Next base: position 1,641,443 of record VXBL01000835.1, on the reverse strand, counting down.
CCTGAGTAGGCAGAACTCGCTAATGAAAATGACCTTAATGAAAGATGTTTGTTTCTATTGCCACTGCCACAGAGGCTTGAGACCCCAAGGAGACCGAGGCGCAGCTGCTGTTTGCGCGTTACAAGAATGCGATCTCGAGACTGAAAGGATTATGACTTGATGGTGGCTTAGGCCAGTGAGGGAATAGGTCTGAGCGCTCCGTACAGCTCCGGTTCCCATTGCAGCATGGCCCCTGGTCTTTGGCAAAATAAAGTATTTAGAATCTTTCCATCTTGCTTATTTCCGTCTGCTTTCAGATTCCTTTTTATCCGTCTGGGTAAGAGACATCCAGCTGCACTTTTTTTCTCCGCTGTTACAACAGCACTAGATGTATAGGAGGAATAAAAGGGACTATTATCCCTCTAGTAACAAAACAAACATGAAAGAAAACCAGAGCTCCGACAAATCTGCAGTGAACTTTGGCACAATACTGCAGCACCGACTGTGTAACTCCATTTATCTGGAGGTAGCTGGGAACACCCATAATCTGCAAATAACTGTTAAGAAAATGAGTGGAGCTGGCGGAAGACTTTGAGGAAGCTGCTCTTTGCTTCTCCTGGCCTGGAGAGCAGCAGCGAGAGGATACCAGCTGGTTTTGGCAGGGCTACACTCCAGCGAGCAGGGTGACATTAAAGCACTCTGCTTTGCAAAGCTTGCTGGCATGTTCTGGGGCTGAGGCTTGCAGACTGCAGCCTTTGTGTGGTTTAGACCCAGGGATATAACTGAGCTTCCAGTAATCGCGGTGTTAAGTTTTCTCCCTGCCTTTCTAAAGCTCTTGGTATTGTGACAGTGATTTCGACTGGTCAAGGGTAAAATGAAGCCCACATAAATATGATGCAGCAGAAAGAATTTTATTCTTTAGCTGTGACGCAGATGCGCCAGCTTTGTGTTTAAAAAAAGCTTTGGTTGACAAGGTCATCTAATGTGCCATTCTAACCCAAAGCTGGTTTGAGATCTGACAAGTAAAACTGCCAGTGAGTAAGAGGTTTTTTTCCCTAGCAAACATCCGTCTTTATAACTGCATAGGATTAGAAACGTCAGTAAATCAGACCTACCTCCTGCCAATTGTGAGCCCTCCTGCAATTTGTTTAACTACCCACCAGCGAGAGAATTGTGAAAGCTGGATTTCATGCGTGCTGACTGCTGAGTATTTACAGCATTTATCCTTAAACGGTGCTTAAAGGAGCATGTAGCTAATTAAAAAACAAGATTCACCATACCTTTAAAACTGCATTTTCTGCTGAGAGACATATTTCAGTGCATCAATACAGTTTTTGTTTTAAAGCTGAACACAGTAATTCTCACTAGCTTGTTTTAAGGAATAACCTTGCTCACGGAGACAGTAAGGAGTCAAAGGACCCAAACACACAAGCCATATTGGCTTGCCAGGTAGTCTTGCTACTGCCCGTGTTTTATTTCTGGTTTTCATGGGTTTTGTTGTAGTGGCTTTGGAGAGGGAACCTCTCCATGCCTCTCCGCTCCATGGGGTGGGTGGGACATATGGGCTAGGGTTCCCTCCTGTCCCTTAGGGCTCCACATGGGAACCTGCTGGGGAGTCTCTGAGCCCGTGGGTGGGAGGCCAGGAAAGAAACTCTGCAGCTACTTCCCCATCTGCTGTGCTTCTGATTAAAGTGTTAAGTCTTCAGCATCAGTATTTCCCCCCGTTTCATCGTGGCTAAGAAACCCCACGGGTTTCAGTTCCCAAAACCTTTACCCAGTCACCACCCCCCTGCCACCGTCCCCATGCCGGTCTCATTTCTGCTGTCTCGCTGATGAGAAAGGAAGGAGCAGGCTCCCGCTGTCGGGGCCCCCCTGAAGCATCAAAGTTCAACAGGTTGTACAGTTTATATATAGCCTGTGAAAGTGGTGGTGGGGGAAACACGTACAAAGTCTGAAACTGTTTAATTCATTATCAAGCGGTGATTTTGATGCAGCTTTCAATATGAAATAAGCAAAAGTCCCGCACTTCTGGAGCATGAGGAATGCTGACGGGGGGCTGAGAGCTGCGCTCTGCTCCTCAGTACTCGCCTCTGGCTTCTGCCTGCTGCGATCCCTCCAGAGCCAGGAAACTGGAAAGCTGTGGCTAGAGACAAGACCAATGGCTTGTAAACAAAAGGGAGGTTTTTTTTGGGTTAGAGCTTAGAAATAGCATACAAACCTAATGTCATCATGTACATACTGAAAAAGCTGTGTTTGTAGGGAAAACGGTTTAAAAAAAATAAACACGGCATCACTATATTTATTGATTATAGAGCAGTGCCAGGAGCTCATGTAGACACTATGTAGCGTATAGACCACAGTAAATAGGAATTATATTTGCCCTGTGCTGCTTAGTATGTGGAAGCATTACAAAAGCTTGATGTTGAGCTGTAATAATCTCATTTCAAATATTATTTTGGGTTTAATATTGATATAGCATGGTTTATACAATGTTTTTTACTGCTTCCTCCTTCTAGTTGCCACTTTTGCCATAGTGGGTTGAGGACAAGGGGAGAAGAGAAGTTTTATGGATTTTTTTGTTTGTTGGTTTAAAGGATTATTTGTTTATGTGTGTAAATTTTTCACGTGTAGGCCAGCTGCATTATGATTAAATTTGCTTTATATGAAATAAGCACAGACAATGAATATTTTTGAGGCATCAAATGCAGTGTTTGCTTCCACACCCAGGTTTGGAAACGTGACTTTATGAAGTAAAGTTGTCAAAGTTCTTCTGGAACATAAGTTCACGACTGCCAGCTAGCCTGCGACAACAGTAACATGATTTATTTATAAGCTGAGCAGTAATTCTTGCAGTGCTATTAAGTCACTGACATAGCAGTTAGGAAATGGCTTTTACATTTATTTACGCTGGTCCTATAAATTGCTGGTGCTACCAGAAGCCACGGCTGCAGCGCTGCCAACCCCAGTAAGTCGTGCAGCAGGCCACCGAGGCTCCTCGGCAGGCGTTGCCGTGCCGGGCAAAGTGTCACGTAAGGTACCTTCCTCCAGTTTGTAAATGCTGAGAAGTCCTGGCCTTTGTGTGTGTGTTTAAGATCTTGTGTTTAGCAAGCTGTAGGCAGAGCTGTCTTTTTTTTAAATCCCAAATTTCCCCCACCTTGTTTTGGTGTCAGACCGTGCGTGCTGGGCACCGAGAGGCTGTGAAAAGCTGACGGGTGTCTGAGTAGAGATTATATCATCGTGAATTTGTGCCGCTGTATCAGAGGGCTCAGACTGACCACAAGATGATTTGTTGCCCAGAGAGCTTCAAGACATGAATTAGTTAATAAAAGCAATGTGCTAGAAGCGCACGGGCTTTAAGGACGCATTCTGTAGAATAAATGCACAGGTATTGGCATGCTAAATGAGCAAGGCTTTCATACTATTTGTGTGACATACAGCAAACTGTTATGTAAAGTTGAAGCTAGCATGTGCTTGTTGCTTGGATTGGTGTGGAAATGTGTGGGTTTGGCAGAATATAGGCTGTGTTGCTAATCTTATAACACGTTCTTTAGGGTGAGGAAGCAAAAAACATTCCTGGTGAATCTGTAACAGAGGAACAATTTACCGACGAAGAAGGCAACGTCATCACGAGAAAAGTAATCACGAATTACATCACTGCTCTGAGTTTTTGCACTCAAGTAATATTTTCTAATATACTTTCTCCCTTTAAAATCTAGGAATAAAAAGTCGATGCTTTTCATGTATTGCTTCCCACAGATCACCCGGAAGGTAGTAAGACGCGTTGTTATCCCCCATGAGAGGAAAGTTGGTGAAATGGTAATGGCACGGGGACTACCAGGAAATAACAGTAGGCGCAGAGGGTTGTGTTGACTGCTAGAAAGCGTTGCTAAAGGGCCAGAGGTTTGCATTTAACAAAAGCCTTGGCAAAGCGCAGTGCTTGCGGTTATTGACAAGCGGTGCCTGCGGGTGAGGGGGCAGGGGTGTCTCGTGTCCAAGGGGCCCAGCACAGAAGGGTGAAACCGTAGGTTTGGGGGCAGTTTTGTGCCCTCGAGAGGATGAGGCGTGCCTGTGGGTTTGGTTAAGCCCTTGCAGAGGTTGTGCCTTCCACCCGTAGGCGTGGTGTCTTTTTCACCAGCCCAGGGGACTGAGCTGCAGTCTGGTCCCCACTGGCCTCCCGCTCCCCTGTGCTCGTGACTGAGGGTTTGCAGGGTTCGGGGGAACGTGACCGTACCCAAGCAATGGCGTCCTGCCCAAGGAAGCACCAAGACAAGACTTTGACCCTGGCGATTAAAATCAGAAGCCCTTCTGCATGGCCGGATTGTGCCTAGCTTTAGCACCCCCAAAAAGAAGGGACAGCTGCAGGAAGGGCAGGCCCGTCGTGCCCCAGCACGCCCCAGCTCCTCTCGCAGCGGGCTCCGGGGGTACGGGCAGGCGCGGGCACGCTGTGCCTCGAGCTCTCCTCTGTCCCACGGGGCCGTGGGGGGAACAGGCAGCACCTCTGGACACAAACGGCTTCAGGGGAGCTCACGCCTTGTTCCCCAGCACAGCCCTGGGAGGTCCGTGCTCCAGTAAAGTTGTCAGTGGGGTTAATGGCATTTTTGTCTGAGTGAAAACAGATTCAGAAACAAAGAAAGATAACAAATACTCTTAATCTTCTGGTAGTAAAAAAAAGAGGGGGGGGGAGGGAGGTGACGACACAGAAATAGGAGGGTTGAAACAAACATATTTCCATCCCCTCTTTTGTAGTCTTTTATCAGGGAAAAAATAAATCCTGCCCAGCAAAGGGGAAACATTTTCAATTTGCTGCAGCAGATTAGATTAGTCGGAAACTACAAATACATCAATGCAGATCACCTGAGGGGTAAATTCTGCCGATAACCACACATAAACAGATGCCTTTCTCTGATGTGAACGAGGCTTGTGATTACTGGAATATTTATTTTTAGATGGTTATTGAGCTACTTTTAATGAGCAAAGCCGAAATTTATTTTGGGGTTTGCTGTTTTAAAGACACTGAAACCTGCGCTGCTTGCCACTGTCATTGGTTTTACTTCTGCGCTGCTTTGGTGGTGGCTTTTGCTGGCTTTCTTCCTCCTCCCTTTATTCCATTACTAACCTGCTCACTTTAAAGCACAGACGTCGTGAAACATCATAACAGCAGCCACGGCCTGTGCTGCTGGAAATGTCCGCCGATCCCCGCTGGCCCGGGAGGCCGGTTGAGAAAGGCGCTTTTCCCTGGCTGTGGCGCTGGGTCCCGCTGCGGCGGATGGCAGGGCTCTGCCGAGGGCTGCCAGCCGGGCGCTGCCGCTCAGGGCTTGCGCTGAAATTGTAGACCTGCGTTGTCTACTCGAGGATGATATTTCAGGCCTGTGCTTTTGCAGCTCAGCAGAGTGGATAAGTAGATTGTGTGTGTCTTTGAAATGAAGTGTTAATGTGATTTCACTGCTTTTTACTTATCCTGTTACAGCAAAATGTGCAGCCTGTTGTGGAAGCAGGTTTATAATTACAAGCAGTCTCTGCAGACTATGTTAATGTTTATACTTTTCCTTTAAAGCAGGGAGAAGCTTATAAGGTTAAGACAAAGAAAGAAGTCAGACACGTGGAGAAGAAAAGTTACTCATGAAAGCCGAAAGCCTACTGCTGAATGGTCAGTGTGATCCGTTTTCTTCCGTTGCTAAAGCCTTTTGCCAGCGCAGCGCTGCGCAGCACGGGGGCTAGCACCTGGGCTGCGCAATGGCTTGCCTTCTGCTTCCTTGACATTGCTTTCAAGCTGCAAAGCTGAATAGATGGCCCTTGATCTTGTAAGCAGAAAATGACCTTGGGTTCATGTAGAGAAACTGAGCTTTACTTCTTGGAACATAAAGCAAAGCCATACTGAGGCATGCGTAAGATAGAGAGTTTTACAAAGTGTAGTGTCTGTAATCTAGGGCACTTTCTACTCCTAAAAGTCAACTGGAATAGTGAAGGAGCTGCACGCAAGTAAATCTACTGGGAGTGAAAGGCTTCTTCCACCATCGGGCATGTGATCTGAGGGCAGGTATGCAAGTCAAAGTCCTTGTAAGAGCCAGTGAAGTGTCTCAATATTTGCCAACAAATAATCCTTACTGACTGTTTCTTATGAATTTTATTGATCCAGCCATAACGATTGTAACAAAACAGCAGCTGACAATATAAGGGCTTCCCACACTAAACCCAAATGCACAAAGACAGCCTTGCAGTGGCCCTGTAACAGCGTGAAGCCAGAGGCTGCTTTGTCTCGATCACATAGTTGTAGTCACACAGCAAATGTGCCCATAAATGCGGGAGGAGCTAGTCTGTCTGTCAATGCTGGTCAGTCAGTCACGGCTTCAAGTGTGTATATCTACCACATTCTTGTCCTTTTTTTTTTTTTTTTTTTTCCCCTTTTTTTTTTTTTTTTTTTTTTTTTTTTTTTTTTTTTTTTTTTCCTACTTGGAACTTTTCTTAGCTTTGATGAGGTTTAGGAATTTGGCAGAGGAAGTTTATGAAGTGCAAGTCTATGTGTTATCCTTTTCCTATACATCCGGTATAGGATTGACTGTAGGATTTAAGAACAGGATAAACAGGACCTGAAAAGCACCCTGGGTAGGGATGTGGAGGTGAAGGACAGCAGCAGCGTCTCTCCTGAGCCACTAGTCCCTTCTGACTGCTGCAGTGTGTGGCAGTCCCTAAAGCCACCAGGCCCTTACGGGCTTTCTGTGCGTGCAAGTAGTGCCATCTGAGGCCAGCGGCGCTCGGTGGGTGAGATCTAGCTGAGGGCTTTACGGGATCAATCCCTAAGGAGCGAGCACTGGAAGGTGACTGGCGTGCTTTCAGTATCTGGTAAAACCTACTGCCTCCACCTAGCACGGCCGCTGAATTCCTGCTTTTATTGAGAGCCCTCCCACGTGTGCTAATAGAATAATACCGCTTCGTGTGGCGTGCTGCTCAACGTACTCATAAAATATTTAATGTTTTGAAAAGGGAGGTGATTCTTTTGGCACATCTTTCTCCTTCATGGAGCTCAAGGATACAGGAGGAAAGCAAGCCAAAGGGATGGCACGGCTTGTATGAAATTGTGTCCCAAGTTGGCTCCTGTGCTTCTCCACTGTCAATCTGCAAGGGGAAACCAGTGGGAATCCATGAATTCGAAGGCACTGAAGGCAAGATGGGGCATTGAACCACTTAAGCAGTGCAGATAAAGAGCCTGCCAGCACAGAAATGTGATGCAACACACGCTGGGGATAAGGGAGAAGCATTTCATTTTAAAATAAAATGGCATTAACAAGGCAGTCCTTGCCTAATGTATGAAACATATTCTGACCTTCAGAAAGCTCAAGTCTGAGTTCCTCAGAACCAAACTTGCTGCCATGATTGCAGATGCATTTCTCCTGTGATTTCCAGTAGGCAACTCTTCCGTGCTAGAGCCCCTGAGGAACATGGAGAGTCTTCCTTAGATAGTAAACCTTTGCTCGGGGTGGGACTTTGTCCCGGAAGATGAATCTCTGTCGTCCAAACTTTGATATGATAAACATGACCAAATGTGCATTAAGTAATTGTGAACCCAGTCAAGAGTCTATTGAAAACATCTTATTTGAATGCAGAAGTGGATGTATTTGCACAGGTAGGGGATTCTGATAGAAAACCAGTTTGTTTTTTGGTCACAAAAGACAAGACAATGCTGTTTGGAAGGCAAAGGTGGTGCTTTTCCTTTGAATGTTTGAAAAAAATCACGTTAGCTAGATTTTGCTGTAAAAATGTCTTTGTCACCATTGCAAATAAACCCATTGTGAAATGCAGGCTGAAAGGAAAAGCCAAGAACTTTTGCATGCAATTCTGCAGGACAGCACTCTGCGAGCCAGCATGACTGCTGCAATGTGAACAGGCGGCTTTTAGCAGCCGGAGAGATTTATGACACCCATGGACGTGGGCAAGGACAGATTGTTTTAGCATAAGAGGAGAGTGCAGCACTCCTGCGGAATGCGCGTGGACCTGTGACCTGATTAGTAAACAGACGTGTCCATGCCAGCCTGAATCCTGCAGGCGCTGCACAAGCCATGCTCCCAAACAGGCTTCCCTGCGCCCAGGTGCTGGGGTGCCTGCAGGTCTTCCAGCTCCCGTTCGCCCGTGTTTATATTTCTGCTTCCTGCCTCCTTGCTGCAAGGCATCGCTGTCGTACAACAGATGTAACAAACTTGCTGTCTTTATGTGCATGGCTGCATGACTGTGGATGGGAGAGAGCGGGAGCTGGACCCCTTGTCTCCTTGGTACCGCTCACGCGGGCCAGGCAGGAGATGGATGGGGCTGCTCCTCTTCTCGCTTTGTCCTTCACCAAGCTTCCTAAAGCCTGGACTCCGCATTCCTGGCTCTCCCAGTCATGTTCCCCAAGCGACTGGCAGAGGTGGATGTGCAAGGAGCGCAGGTTTTCCACCACTGTGAGGATGCTTGCAAACAGTAAACAAAAAAGTGCTGTGAAAGCAGCAGCACGCTCTCATTCTGGAGATCACCCTGTTTCTTCTGCTTATAGAGAGTACCAATTGCTCAGCATCATCTGATCTGACGAGCTGGTACTTTGGGGTGATGAAACGCAGCATGTTGCAAACATATTTGTAAATCAGTTCACGCGCAGCATGGACATTCGTGGCTGCGTTTTCCCTTCGTGCTGGGAGCTCAACTAATGCCATTACCTACCTAGAAAGCGTGTGATTTATCCTATTGCAGAATTCCATAATGCCAATTAGAACTTTTCTGTTTAGTCAGGGAAAGGCACGAAATTGATTCTAATGAGATACTCAGAAATGATTTATGCTATCTTTTCTCTCCATAGGACTGTGTGCTTTTACTGCCAGTATTCTAGAGGGACACTCACTGAAGAAAAATCAACAGGAATTAAACATTCACCTATAAAAGTGTGCGTGTGTTTGCTGCTTCCACACATTAACCGCATGGTTTTTATGCAAAAACAAAACAAAACAAAAAAAACCCAAACAAAAAAATTAATTTAGCATGAGCCAATTTACAGAGCATGGAAATTCACATTCATTCACAGGATTGGAGGGTGCGCAGTTACCAATGCCGTGTATATACAAGATGCCATGCTGTTAACAGCTTCTTTCAAGCAGTTTGATGTCATCTCAAAAGAAATAAATTCCTGTGGCTGGAGGGGATGTACGAAGATGAAATGGTTAAACCATGGAAAGACACTAAAATTACTAAAATCCACAACAGCTCGCCTTATTTTTCTTGGACCCAAACTGTCAGGGTATAAAACACTATTTGTTTCTTTTTTAAACATCAATAGTTTTGCTGTAAATAAATAACACTGTATAAATTCTAACAAAATAGAATAAATGTTGATAAGGCACTGCCTTTTCGATCACAAACAGAATATTGCAAATGCATTAAGCAGGCTAGGTGTCTCAAATGGCTGCACCTACAGGGATATTCTGGGTGTATCTTCACAGATTCTTGTATATTAGCAATTATAATGTTTGTATATGCAAAAACGCTAGCTTGATTTTAAAAAAATCTTTAAAATCTGCTGCAAATTTAAATGATTCCCAAAATGAGGAATTCTGTAGTTCTGTGAAAATTTTTCTTCAGAGTACTAATATTTTGATGCATGTGTTTCACCTTATTTTGATTAAATCTTTTCCAGTTTTGCAAACACTATACCGCAACATGAAAAATAAGATTTTATCTGTAAACACAAAGCCCTTCATCTAATATTTGTTGCTGTTGCCAATTTTTCAATGAAATGACCTAAACCCCATAACATATACAGTAGTTGCATTATGGGGAGGGGGGTGCTATCTGTTCTCGCTTTATAACGGGGGTAATGCTTGCAGCTTTAGAAGTGGGTTGGTGCTCTAAGGAGCACAAGTTTGGGATATTTTTAAATGAACTGAAGAGAAATTATTAGCTAATAGACTGGCAGCACGCTGTAAAATTATTACTGTATTGTGTACTGGCTATAAGATGTAGAATCTTTCAGTAAGCCAATCATCTGTAATCATCCTAGCAGTGTAATATTAGGTTGTTAAGGCTGCTGTGTTTTAAAGGGCATTTTTATTTGGGTTTTGGTGAAATACTTTAATTTGTTGATTATATTCATATGGAAACAGCATTCATTGATAATAGCTCTAATTACATATGTATGAAAACAACAAACACTGGATGATCTAGTTGATTATTTAAGCATAAAATAAATTGTGTTAAAACTCTTGGATAACGTGTATTTGGCAGTGTTCTTGTACCCTATAGATGGGTGGCTTCGCCAGGCCAGCCATTTACCACCCCTGGCTTTTTGCTGCTTTTCCTCTCGATTTCTTCTCTCTGAGCCACCTCCTCTCCTTCCCAGCGTGACAGGCCATCACTGGGCAGGCTGTGCCCAGATTGGGGGAATGGGAGGAAAACAGCAGCCGGAGCATCCTCAGCCAAGCTAGGGAACACCCACCTCCCCGGGACATAGGAGACTCCACGGGTGTGGGGAAAGGACCCGTGCAACGGGTATGCGCAGCCTCTTCTCCAACGCCTGTTAATTCTGGACTCCTTTCATTTCTTTCACCCCATCGAGAACCAGGAAAAACCCTACTGAAAACAGTTTTCTTTCCAGTGTATATCAGTCAGACCAATAACCAGCCCCCTGCAGATGATCTAAATAAAGCGTTATCTGTATATTGCATGCACTTTCTGTATATTATAAGTGATGGACCACTAGGTATATAAAACATGGCCAAAACAAAGTTTTGCAGGCAGCATCAATGTGTGCTCACTCCTCTGGGCTGCAGGCTTCTGTTCGGGTGCAATAAATAAATTTTAGTACTCAGGGTTCTGTTTTACCTGGCTTTCAAGGCAACATGAAGATGATGTATTTTACCGCAGTTTTGTACTTGAGGAAGTACCGCTGCTACAGCTCCAACCCAGTCCGCTGTTTGTTATCTGCTGACCCACCACCGGTCCTCACCTGGGGTTGGTCAGCAAAACTCTCCTGACTCTGGTGAAAAGCACTTGGCTTCAGGAGAGCCTAACAGGTTGGCTTGTCAGTGTTTACGAGTTATTAGGGCTGCCAGCTTTTGAAGCGGTGGCAGTAAGCGAAGTGGTTTTCATCACTTTAGGAGCCAGTCTGTGTTGCAATGCACGCTTTACCTAGATCAGGATACCACTGGTACAATGCTGATGGCTCAGGTCCTTACGCCAGAGGGTCTGGAGGGCAAATGCCACTTACACCCCTGGAGAACAAACACATCTTGCTGCAGGTCAGAGTCCAACAGTGGTGATCATTCTCCTGGAGACCTCGCTGTCCAGATGCCTCCGTCCCGGTCACAGGCTGTAACCATGGCAGATGCACGTCTTGCGCCATCCAGGCCAGCGCGGTACGTGCCCGGGCAGGGCGGTCACCCACCGCTGGCAGGTCCCGGTGCTCCAGTTCCTGCCGCGCAGGCCGGCCAGGTCACTGCTTCCTGCCTGCTGTGAAGCTTTGATGTGACATAGACGATGAACGTTGGAACGAGAATTCAGTAGCTAAATTTGCAGAGTTTAAGATTTCGCATTAAATATTGCACAAACAGGATTTCCTGGGTGTTGGTTGGTTTTGCACCGAGTGTATTGATTCCAGCAGTAGCTCAGGATATTTGGGAAAAAACAAGGTGGAAGCATAAATGGTCATTTGAGAAGGAAAACAGAGATCTTGCCAGCACTAGCAAACAGCCCAGCCAGCCTTGGAGTGAGTGAGGGCTCTACCTCTGATGTGCGCTTTTGTCTCTTTTTCATATTTTCCCCAGAGAAAACATTCCCCTTAAAGGCAAAATTGTAAGTCATGGGACTTTTACTGCATCTATTAAAATAAACTTGATTGCTAAATACGGCATTATTTTCATCCTTTGATATCTGATTTGGCACTACCTAATAATAATGCTGCAGAGTATCCACCGTACTTTTTCCATTTCTGAAAGAATATCAATTACATTTTATTTGTGGCCGGTAATAGTTTTCATGTCAGAAATTCTAAGAGCTCCCATAGTGCAGAGCTGACATTAGTGGGATAAATGGCAGTCGCTTGCAGGATTGCAGCTCCCTGCTAATTAATGCTAATTTCCTGGGGGGTGGTTTAACACAGGCTTTGTCTGTAGCACACATGGTGCAGGAAATTGAGACGTGCTTTACCGGGGAACTGCTGCAGCCTGGCGTGCAGGGCATGCACCTCCAAAAACCTCTCCATGCCCTCTATGGAAGGAGTTTATAACTGGGGCTTCTTTGGGCTCAATCAAGTCAATAAAATTTGATGATGTATGAAAGCGCTACCACCAACCCATTGCATCCTTGGCCCTGGGGTTGTGCGCTGGGATTGCCAAGGGGCGGCAGGAGGGGATGGACGCAAACAGGACCTCTGTTTTTCAGGGCACATCCCACCAAGCCAGGGCTGGAGGAAGAAGAGCTCCCAGCTCAGCTCCCCTCTAATCCCAGAGCGAGCAAGGGAGGGAAAACACAGTGATAGTGAAGAGGAAAATATTCTCGCTTCATTGAAAGCGCAGCAGGTTTGTCCGATGGAGACGCAGACCCTAGGGTAGGGAGGGGGGAGATGGGAAAGTTAGACCCAGCCTGCTGCAAAGTGCTTGACATAAAAAATAGTCCATTACTGGGGGAGAAAAAGGTTAGTGAAGGACAGAAAAATGAGCTGCTCAAGAAAAATCTATGTATGCGCCACATTTTTCATAACTGCTGATGCTAAAAACAGTATGCTAATTGTGCATGGCTTTATTTATTTGACCCTAAATCCTGGAGGAAGGCAAAGATTTATAATAAAAGTTTTATTGGTACTTTTCCCATCACGCTAATGTTCAATTACTGAGAGCCATTTGGGCTATAAAACAGCAACGCACAGCAATCCCCTGTTCACCAACTTCGTTGGAAGGCTTCCAGAGGCTGGATATTGTAACGGCATGGCCAGACCAACAGAACCAACCTAGTATGAATTCTGAGAATATTTCCCTGGGAGAACAAGGATACAAAAGCAAAGCCCCAGAGCAGAAGATGTGTTAGCTCCTGAGTTGCTATTGCACCGCAAAATTTCATAGTCAGATACTTTATCCTGCTCAGAGACTTCTTTTCTAATACAGATTTCTGATTAAATAATTGTTGGTCAGAAAAGCAAAGCAGCGTGGCATTATTTTCATCTCAATTGCTTGTTAGAAAACATGTTTTATCCTGCATCTATAGATGCCTTAATCTACAATATTAGTAAATTGGGTTTTTTTTTCTGCTTATACAAATGTCTTTCAAATCAAGGTTTCTCCCCTTCAGCAACCCTTCTGCAATGGTAAAATCTCCACATATGCACTCAATTTTCCCCTTTCAATATTCCCTTGCATATAGGTCACCATTTTTTTTAATGCTGCTTCAGTTTATTTTCCTAGCAATATTTTCCATTAATTGCATTTTAATATTACTTTGTCTTTATTTTTTTTTTCCTCTCTATTTCAGTTGGGTACTCTGAGTACTGTACAGAATTTTTCTTGGGGTTAATTAGCTTCAGTTGGTCTTTTTCTCTTTAGTCTATAACTACTGAATATTTTAATAAAATTGTATTGTTATAGAAGGTCTTCCAGCTGATTAATGGACCTCTGGAATTATATTAAGGATTACATTAAATCTCTGAACATACCTCTTCTAACCCCTCATGCCTAGAAATGTATTTTATATAAATATTTCTACCGTTGATGTGAGTTTATTAAATACTGTTTCTAATCGCCCATTACCTCCTGTAATGATAGTTTCTGTGAATAAATTCCTGCTTTTTTATTGCTTCTTCTTGACATGAGTATCTGCTCTGCCAGTATTACAGTGCCAGTGACATTTTGAGATTCTTTATTTGGACCAACACCTCCCCTTGCCCCCTCATAGTTTTGCATTTATTTTTTGTGGGGGGAAAAAAAAAAAAAAAAAAAAAAAAAAAAAAAAAGCAAGAAGGACAGGGCCCTTGTACTGTAGGAGCTGTGGTGGTGACAGGCTAGTTGTGGTGGCTTAGTAACCCCCGCCTGCGGTGGGGGACAGGGCCCCAGCGGTGTCACCCCGAGGAGCCTGGCAGCCAGGCAAAGCCACGGTGTGGGACAGCCTCTATAAGTCTTTAAAGGAGAGTTTTGCTGATTATGCTCATACCAGATAGTTATACTTTTTAATTGGTTTGGTTAACATCTTACAGATGTGCAAAGCATGTGATTTTTTTTTGGGGGGGGGAGTGCTAATTAGGATAAAATTTTCTCTCCCTGTTTAATGTATTAATTTGGAGTAGTTAACTGTAACTGTAATTAACTATACGGGCTTTATTTTTTAAATGACTGAAATGCTGTTATGACAAGAAGGATGCCGTCTCAGATCGAAACACCAAGTGCCCTTGAATTTTCCTCCCACTCCCCCACTGACTCAGTGTTTGTCATTGGGCAAGTACCTCGGCTCGCTACCTCCCTTTCTTGCCTTCCAGGGCTATTGTGCGAAGTAATTAGATAATGTTTCAGCATGGCTTTGAACTGGAGAGTGCTACAGAAGTGCCAGGTTATAATTTATTGTTATGAAAGCCAGCGTGCTGGCTGGAAGCGAGACCTCTGATGCAACCCCGGCAGAGAGGGACGGCGAGGCGGCCGGGCGAAAGCTCTCCTCTCGCCTCCAGATCCCTCCTCCCCGTACTCACCGTCTGCAGCCCCTTCAGCCTGCTCTCGCAATGTTCCGCTGAAGGCAGCACCAGCAGCTCCATGGTGTAATCCTGGGGACCAACTGCTGGCTTGGTGATGTCGCCTGCATCTCCCAGTCCATTTTCAGGCTGGTTTTGGTGTTCGAAGGAGCAGCGGCCACGGCCACCTCCTCTGGAAAATTATAGCGCTCCAAATCAGCAAAGCACTTCAGATTAACGTTGATAGGTCTGAAGAGTGGCTTAAGGCTAAGCACGCCGTGGGGCTTGCTGGGTAGGATCAGCCTACAGTAGAGGTGTGTTTTGCTGATGCAGATTGTAAAAATATTTAGGCCTTGGTTCAACAAGACACTCAAACGTGAGCAGTCCCACTGAAGGCAATGGAAATAACTGGCTGATCAAAGCCGGGCAGATGGATGAAGAAAGAACTTTAAGTGACAAACCTGTTTGTTTAGAGATGAGTTTGCTTTGAGGAGCGCGTGTGCGTGCGGACAGAGGCGATGAGCAAACTGGCTTGCCTGCCATCGCCAGCACTGCGGAGCGTGTACGTGAAATAACGCTTCCTCATGACCCGGCTGTGTCCAGCCGGCATCCCAAATACCAGCAGACCTATTTAAAAGCAATTATATTAAATTCTAATGACCCATCCAAACTGGTGCTCGTCATTTGTTGAATACTATTTTAATGCCTTGGGTGTTTTTTATCCCAAAGCCCGCACTGGTGGAGAGCTTCAGCCAGTGGGGCTGAAGGTGGGGCTTGTCTGCCCGGGCAGACCCAGGGGTCCCCAGGGGCTGCTGCCAGGGAGGGCATTTTAGGACAGCACCAAAAAGCTCTCACGAGACCTCATGGACATCATTTAGCTGGTCTGTGGAGACCTGCGCCTCTATAGCAGCATCTCTTGATGCCAATGCTCTTATGTTTTGAGAGAAATCCCGCCCTAAGGAAGTCCAGGGATGGGAAATCCAGCTGGGGGGCTGCAGCTGCCCGGGGCTGTGACATTTTAATGGCGTCACCAGGCTCAGTCAGAGGTAACGGGCTGCAGGAGTACGGCTCGGAGCTCCTGTAGCCTCAAAAGCCCCGAGCCGACGCACCGCGGCCAGGCCGAGGCGGAGCTGCACCAGCGCTGGATGGGGACCCCCACCCCCCCGGCCACCATTTTGAGCTCTGTTGGCACGGCAGCGCAACGTGCCGGGGTCAGACACGTGGACAGGCATCGCAGAAAACAGTACCCGTGCCTGAAAACTAGGAACGGCCCTTTTACTGCTTTTCTTGTGATTAAGAGACCAAAAATAAAATGACCTGCACTTATATTCCCAGGCAGGCAAAAAAGAATAATTACTTTAGAGGGATGGAATTCTTTCATATATTACAGCCATTAAAAAGAGTAAAATCTGAAATTTACTGTGGCACGGAACAAAAAGGTAGTGCAGCTAGACATAATGAAATCCTTACTTGCCATTAACGGAAAAATTACTGTTGTTAAAAGACCCCTTCGTAAATAATTGAGAAACCAATTACACAGTCTTGGTGGCTAATTTATCCAGGAGCAATACGGGCCACATTATGCCATATAATGAATGGCACGTACGCTACGTTACAGCTCGCTACAATTCGTGCCTTTATTCAGCCGCTCCACAAAGACGTAATAAAAAAAAAGAAAACAAAAAACTAATGCACGTAGTATATCAGAAAATACATTATCTGAAATGGGAGATGGGCACGAATATATCTTAATTTAAATCAGTTTTACGGCAGTACGGAGGCCTGAATTAACCTGCCACTCTTTCTCTGCGCCGGGGCAGCCATGAGGCCTCTCTTGCCCCGCGCGCTCCCCGCGCTCACTGGGCAGTACGTTATTATATACATATATATTCTTTGAAGAAAAAAAAAAGGTTTTCAGATGTTTGAAATGCATGTAAATGAACCCCTGTGGCTCCGGCGCTGCTGGGCGAGCCCAGGGTTTCCCTACGCCCCTCACAGCTTTGGGCGAGGAGCGGGTTTTCCCATATTCTGAGGTAAAAAATCCAGGTTTTGCGCGCAAGCTGGTTGCCATGGGTAATTCTGTGTTTAAACAAAGCCTTCCACGCAGAAGCCGTGCCGTCGGGGACGTCCGAACCGGCGCTACGGCAGAATAAAGTGATTTTTTTTTTTTTT
>VXBL01000835.1:1567180-1624264 GCA_013400195.1 Aramus guarauna | reverse complement strand
GTCCCTGGGCCCTCAGCGGCGCCCGAGGTCCTTGCGCGACCGGGAGCGAAACCCGCGAGGAACCGAGGTGGTTCCCCCCGCCGCCTCAGACCCGCGTGGCCGGCCCCGGTCTCCGCGGGGAGGCGGCCCCGCCGCCCCTGCCCTGGCTGCCCGAGGGGCTCGGGCTCGGAAGGGGCGGCTGGCGGGGCTTCGAGGTAAGGAGCGGTAAGGGCCGTGCGGAGGAAGGGCGGTGCTGGATGTTCCCTGAAGTTTCTCAAAGTAGAGATTTTCTTGGAGTATAAGTAATCTGCGGAGATTACGGATTATCTCTTCAGCCGTCACCTCTCCAGCCACTGTGCAGAAACAGCGAGTTGCAGGATAGCGTCTTAGTCATGAAGAAATACTTGGTTTGTTTGTACTGGTTTTGTTAGCTGTGATATTTCAAGAGGTTATTTAAAAACTCATTTAAAATAAACCCCTTAAAAATAGTGCGAGTAACACACACCGCTCTGTCCTGGGAAGAGCCCAGCTACTGGTTTATGAGCACTGCGAGGATAACTTGGAATTTAACATAATTTTGTATGATGCTGTTCGGCATCAGTCCTCAGTAAAATACCTGTGAAAGTACAATAAATATGACATTGTTTTCTTCTCTATGAGTTGGGAGTTTAGGAGTTCAGGTTAGGGGTTTTTTTTGCTAATTCAGTGGTTAGAGTGATCATTTAGGTGTTGTAATGATTATGGCCTGCATGCAGGAAAAGTAGGTAACTTGTTAAAGACTAATTAAAGGTAACCCTGATACTTGTGTACGCTGTCCTGTACATCCTTGCCAGTGCGGGTAGAGATGCCTTGAGAGAGACTGATTCCACTTGCATGTGCCCGTTCTCTTCTCGCCTGATTTTCACAGGGGTTACTTTATTGCAAGCGTAATGGCTATTTGATTGATAATCAGTGTTTTCATTGTCGATACATCTAGCAAAGAAATGGAGCTTGTCTAGGCAAACCTCTCATCTGTTCCTAGTAGTAAGCATTCAATGTCTAGCAGGATGTGGGCCGGAACAGTGCATGAAATACAATACAGAAGTAATTTATTCATGGATGACAAATATAGTGCTAGTCGGGGAAACGTGTGCTTTGTTAATACTTTACGAGAAGAGAATGTGTCTTGATTAGGTAGCAGCAGAGTGCCTTCTAATGTTGAAAGAGGCTAAGACATCTTGTCAGTCAGACATTTTCTCTTTGCCTGGTAGAAAGGCACAGCATCTTTCTGAACCCCTGGGAGGTGTATTGTTTGTAAACAACTTGAAAAAATGGTTATGTGCATTAAAATTCTTTTAGGCGCTGTCTCTAGGGGCTGATTATCTTATATTTTCGTCAGATTTTAATTTACAAAAAGGAAGTATTTTTCTTAAATCTGAAGCTCAGTCTGTCTGGTTTTGACATCTTGGATAGAGAGAAAAGGTGTTAGACTTCTATAGCAACCTGTAGGCTGTCTGGAAAACCGGCATCTTTAGCAGACACTCTGTCTTTGGTATGCTAAACTGTGTGCATAACTGAGTAAACCACTTCTAATTCAGCAAGCGGCAAAATAATGAATGCAAAACATAACTTTTTTCAGGCCACTGTGACTTTGTGCTGTGGTTTACATAGTCTGTAATGTAAACACGTTTGCAGTCAAAATACTTTGTTGGATTGCTCTAGTATACAAGTGACTGGAGGTGAACTTTACTGGAACGTTGAAATGTGTGCCATTTGCATGTAAATGTAATTAAATAGAAAGTTTTCTGATTTTTTTCCATTGTAATTCTAAACCTTCGTCAATGTACTCCTCCACCAGCCAGGCCAAGTTCCTTGCTGTGTTGCTGTGCTGGCAGACGGGTGCTGTGTACCAGTTTCCTGTTGTAGATGTTGTAATGTCACGAATCAGCTTTGATTTTTATCGAGTGTTGAGGATGAGCTGTGAAGTGCAAATGTTACTGACAGGTAGCCAGAATAGCAGGTGAAATAACTAAACCGGTGTGCTGTAGGTGAAGGTGACTCCATGAACCACGCGGCTCTTCGTCTGCCAGCCTTTCACTGTCCCACCATTTGAGCTCCGTTGTGTGAGCGCTGCAAAGACTCTTCGCTTTCTCTAGCTCCCACCGTTGTCTTTAATGGTTTTGAATATTTTCCCTTTAAAGTTTACCAGATAGAAAGCAGTAGTCTTCCTCCTTCCTCTTGTGTCTGTGCTGGTGTGTTAATATGATATCTTCTTCTTTGTTTGTGTGTTTGTTAAGTATAGTATTATTGGTGTCAGCGTGGATGTGTACTTTGGGAATTTAAATAGCTTGACGCATAGGATCCTATTAATTCTATTTTGTAGTTAAACCCTTGTGTCGTAGGGTTGAAAATCAGTGTTAATTAAGCAAGCATAGGAGACCTACATTAAGTAGCTGCACTTGGAAAACTGACGGAGAAAAGGTGTTGACTTGGCAGACTTGTATGCTTGCTAAATTCATACGAACGCGCATCTAAAACATGTAAAAACAGATGCTGCTTTAATACTGAAATTGGTCAAAGTAGCTTGGACGAAGTGTACGTCCAAACAGATGTGCAAACGCTACTCCTTCCGGTAGCCTGAAATGCAAATGAAATTATGCTGTTGCTCGTGTATAAGACTGTGAAAGTCAGTAAATATATGTGATAACTTTATCTCGCCTGCTATTATTGGTAACAAACTGTGAGGGAGGGAGCAAAGCAGGGAGAAAGCTAGGTAAATTTGAAGTGTTATCTAGCAGTTCAAGAACATTATATTACAAGATGCAAACTTTCAGATCAAGTATTAAGAAGAAATAACTAAGATTGCTTGACCCATTTGTAGAGAGTTCATTTATAAGTATTTAGCAGTCTTTATTGTATAATATGGTAAGTTTCTGCAAGGTCTTGTTTAGGAAATGGCACGGGTGGTGCCAAGGTTGGGAAAAATCACACGCCTGAAGATCTGAGATGCTATGTGTATTTTAGATGTCGAGTAGTGAGTTTTGTTTATAACCCTTATAACCCTGCTTGACCAGAAGTGGATTTCCTGTGTGAACTTACTTAATTTTTTGGTGAAAATGGTCTACCAAGGAGATGTCATATTTAATGGCTTAAGTCTGGGACAGCACAACTTCTCTAGTTAAATAAGAGTACCTTCAAAGCTGGATGGTGGTGGGGTGACTGCTTTTCAAAAAAACTGGATTGTTGTGTGTGACAAAAGCTGAAATACTTCAGCCGGGTGTAGGTATGTCTTGGTCAGAAAGTTTCTTTTGAAGTCAGTAGAACTTGGATTTCTAACTTCTTTTTTCGTCTTTTCAGTGTTTGATGTGGCAGTCATCCCATTTCAGTGAAAGCCATGTAACCTTTAACTGATACTGAAGCTTTTTGGTTTTCTTTGTTATTGTTTTGAACTGACAGGCCTCATACAAACGGAGTGCTTTTAATAACAAAAAGAGTTTTTAGTCCCTAATTGCTACAGGTGCATACATGCTTACTCTTGGATGTTAGATTCAGTAATTTAACTCGTGTAAATTGGCCTATTGTACTCAGGCATCTTCTGTAGTGTTAGAAAAATAAAGTATAATAAGCCTTATTCTGTTACTTATTTTTTCAACTGAGATGAAGATAGTGTTTTTGTGAAGTCTTAATTTAAAAACGTCCCTGCTCCAGCATGCTTGATGTAGCAGTTTTAATGCTTTATAACATAGATTTTACAAAGAACAGCTTCTCAGTTGTTGTTTTTTTTTTCCCCTCGCGGTTTGCTTTGTAGGGAAGGGAATTATCCTAGAAATCATGAATTGTGGTGCTGTGTGAATCCCCACCAGGATCCTCAGTTCGGATGAGACAGACTGATCCAAAACGCCAGTGGCATCAGTAACACTCGGATGCTGGTTTTTGTGGGCCTGCCGTGTTTCTCACCGCCTGGCAGTGACCGCTACAGCACGCGTGGCAGAGCGCGTTGGGGCTCGGGCTGCTGCGGGTTGCCAGTGGCGGTATTTTACAGCAAGACCTCTGCTACCCTTGTCTCTGTAGCTAAACCTGCGCCGGGGCTCTCAGCTTGACTTTTTTTATTCCCTGACCGCTAGCAGAGGGCAGTTGCATCTCTTGGCTGCTCAGTCTCCTCTGTGTTTCTGCAGAGCAATGTGAACAGCCTCCCACTAGTTGGGAGAAACAAGGGGGGGAAAAAAAAAAGGCTTACTCAGCTCTGATTTCCTCTCCCCTACTCACAAATCCTGAAGAAATTTGTTGCTTCTGATAACAGCCATCTCCTGAAAACAAACAGGCTTTCGGGGACTTGCAGATTGGAAAAAATCCTGTGTGGTATTGTAGACTTATTACAGTTTGCTCAATAAACAACCAGGTTTAGATGCTGGAAATAACTATGATCTTAGCATTTTGTTCTCAAGGAAGTGTGCGGTGGGATTTGTGTGTGTGTGTGCGTGCAATCTGCTGTCGTGGGTCTGCATAGAAAATGTCAGCCTGGATAGATAGTTTGGGGAAGTGATTGGGTGAGCTGTATTGTTGAAAAATCCCCTGCAAAATTGCTTTTTAACAGCTTTATTCATTCCTGGAGTTTGCACCAGAATTTCAAAGCAGAACACCTGTTTCACTACAGAATATGTCTATTAATAGTAGAAGAAAAGGCAGGATAGGCTAACTGAATCAAAATGTGAACCTTTGAAAGGTGGTCACTTAAGGGCAGGGGGATGAATGAAAGCAATCAATTAGTAGCAGCTAGAGGTAAAAAGCAAATCACGAGGGCAAAGAGATTAATATTTTAAGAGGTATCTGTAAGTCTGTTATTTACTCTTTTATTTTAAAGTAGGTCTTGCTTGTGTGAAAGAGGCTGACTTACTGTTCTATGATGTCTTCTGTAGGTGTAAGAAACCTGCTTGGGGCTTTCATATCCAGCTGTGTCATTTGTAACTCTAATTTGTAGACAGACTAAACTAAAAGTTAAATTCAAAATTAACTTATTTTAGAAATGCTTTGCTTACCTGCTTTTTTGAGTAAAGGCAACATTGTGGCTAAGATTTGTTGCAAATTCATGCACAATGAAAGTCCATCTAAAGTTTTTTCAGGAAGAGCAAGCACATAGGAAACAAGTGTCTTGTATTTGGATTTTACATTTACCTCAGACTCTCAGGAAGTTTCTATTGAGCTTCTACAAAATGTCTGTAAAGGAAAAAAGATGCTTAGCAATGCACTTTAGTGTTAACTGTTTTGGCCTTTAGGTTAACATGGTAAAAGCAACGCTACTTGCCATGCAGATGGTGAACTAGTCCTAGGAAAATATATTATTGTCAGCTTCCAGTTGGTAGTTCTGCACAGCCACTAGCATATTGAGTTCCCAGAGAAAAACATTGTCGATGCAGTGGTAACAGCACGTTACCATTTGTCCGTGTTGCAGGCCTTCTTCAGTGCTGATTAAAAACCGCAAACACACATACACACACAAACCCCAGAGGAAAACTGGAAACGTTTCTGTCCTGTGTGGAACTTGATTCATGTAGTTAATAAACGAGAACACTTGCACACAGAGGTACTTGTACTTTTGGGGAGTTTGAGGCTTCAGAGGGTTACTAAATCATCTGCTTTGGTTTGGGTCATATCTTCCTGCTTTTCTGAGTTGTTCATGTATTGAGTCTCATAACATACCTTGAAATGTGTCTTTAGGAAGGGTATCCAGTTTTGATTTGAAGACTCACAGATTGTGTTTGGAAAGGCTTTGGTGTCCTGCCACTGGTTCTTCCCGTCAGCTTTGTCAAGGCTGAGCTGTTGGTTGCTGCTGTGCCTTTTGGCTAGGTTAATGAGTCTTCTGAATCCAGCACTTTCTCCTTATGAAGATACAGTCTGTTACAGCCATCTTTTAGTTTACTTTGACAAACTGAACTAGGCTCTCAGGCTCTGAGATGCTGGAAAGCTAGTGTGCTGGATCTAAAATGCTGTGGTTATATGACGCACTGATCTAGTCTAAACACACTTTCCTCCTTCAAATTTGCACAAATGTTTTTGATAGCTTAATTAGGAACTGGCAGGCTTTCTTTTTCTTTTTCTTTTTTTTTTCCTTTTTTTTTTTCCTTTTCCTCCAGTATCATTGGTTGTCCTCCGTGAGCTTACTGTTGTGTGCTCTGGCTAATTTGGCAGAAATGCAGGAGCACAACCTGTGCCTCTTCCAGTTCTCATTTGTACTGGTGGCTTGTCCAGCAGCACTCGATTTGGTGCTAATAATTGAGGAGCCATAGTCTCAGGAACGGTATTTTCCCTTTTTCTGGGATTTTTTGAGGCTTTCGTCTGTAACCCTTCTCTTTTTCTTTATAAAGAGGTACCAACCCCTTAAATGTCTCCCCACCCCGTATCGCTTTCACCAGAAGTGAAAGTGAGCTGTGTCTCTGTTGGACCTTGGGTAGCAGTCTGTATTACAGCTTCTTGGGTGAAGCTAATACGAACTTGTTGTTTGTTCCTTCTCTTCATGTCCATTTTCTGAGAGAAACTTTGGGTTTGTAGGGTTGGTCCTTTTTTTCAGAAGCACAGCTTTAGCAGAACTCAGTTTGTTTCAAATGAAACAAAACATGGAGGTGTCTGTTCTTTATTATTGTTTTTCACAGTCTTGCTAATTTCAGTCTCCCAGAGTTCATCAGAAGTGACTTATTGAATAATAAAGCACCGTGAATATTTTGAACAACATCATGCTTAGTACATGTTGGTGTGAAATTTCTAACGAAATTTCCCACTGACAAGTGTTTTTGAGGTCAGTAAGCCACTTTGGAAATCCTGCTGTATATTTTGATTGTTTTATAACCATTTTTAAATAATGTATGGCATGTATTACTAAATCAAAAAGTCATCCGGGTGCCATATACACATCCTACACCTGTGGTTATCTTTATTACATATAGTCTTTGGCTGAAAGATGAATCTATGCTTATCTGCTACAGCTTGTTCTCTGTAAAACAATGCTGAATGACCCTTTTTATGTTTGTGTCCTTTATACAGTAAATTAATTTGTTTCCAGTGTTGCCATTGGGTTGATACCAAACTGATTACCATCTATGTTTTGCTTGCCTTTAACTATTACACAGGAACTCTACCTTTTTTATCCATTACTTTATTGGTGTTCCCATGTTTAATAATGGTGGAATGTCTTTAGTCAGGAGGAATACTGGTCTATTGCTCTGAATTACTTTGGGGATGGAAGTGAAATAAGAACTGAAATTTTTAGAGTACATTTGGGAATTTTTAATAGTGCAAAGTTCTTGGTGTTTCTGTGGGCTTTGCTATTCTGCATGGAAAGTAATTTTGCTTTTCTCTTAAGTGAACTTTCTCATCAAAGTTCTATCTTGAATTGTGTGTCAGAACTGGTTTATAGTCAGCTTTTATTTTAAGAATGCTGTTTAATGTTGGCTTTGAACATTTACTGAGACTAATGGCCATTCTTTCTTAGTGTATCTCCAGTGACTAAAACATTTTGAAGGAGAGAGTTGTTTTATTTTTTCCGCATTGTACACCTAACAGGTTTGCTTTGACTGAAGATGAAAATACTAAGGCGTGCTACAGCTGTATATCTGCTAGAACTTTTTAATGGAATTTTTTTTTTTTTACTAGTAAAGTACCAGGCACTTGCCGAAATGAACCGTCCTAATACTGAGAGTTTTGCATCATTTGCAACTGCTGATTTAGATGGTAGAGTAAAACATTAGATGTTTTAAGAGATTCTAGCGCTGTTGCTAATCCCAGTATTGGCAAGCTAGTACAGACAAGACTTTAGAATAATTTTTAAATCCTGTAAGTTCTATGCTTCATTTTAGTTGTGGTTTTGACTGTAATGGAGTTTGAATTTTATTGCTGATTTCTAAGGCTGAAGGAAAGTGATTTTTTTTTTGATTATTTTTTAATTTTCTTCCCAGACTAGGTGCATGCTCTGGTTTTCTTGCACTTGTTAATTCCGTTTACTGGGCCTCCTTGCTTGTTTCCTCCTACTGCTGATACTGACTTCCCTTAATATTGAAGGTGTTGTTTTCAAAATCTGTAGTTTTAAGTGTGGTTATACATGGGGTGTATCTTCATGTAATACTGTCAGTTCTAAAGCTCCTTGTAGTAAATGAGGAAATAATACTGACGTGTGGCACTCAGCTATGTTGAGCAAGCTTGCACATCTGCTAGAGACTTCAACAAAAGTGTTTATTTTCATGCTGCACCTCATAATGTGTGCTTGGGTGGGATTGCAGGATTGCTCTGGAAGAGCAGAAAGTGCTTGCAATAGTGACTCCATGGTGACTGCAGACCGAGTCTGGTCAGGCAGCTGGATCAATGGGGTGCTGCAGAAGGATGGAGTGCTAGTTTCTCGCAAACAGATCTTTAAATGTGATTGGAACGAAGAAACAAGACAGTGCTCCGCCAAAGGAGTGAAAATTGTCAGCAGTAGACATCTGATGTATTTCAGCATAGCCTGGTAAAAGCAGTGAGAAAAACAGTTGCTCTGCTGCTCTTTTTTTGGGGGGACGGGGGCTAGGAAGAAGTTGCTGAATTTAGCAAGTGAACAAGAGGTGAATCCTTTCTGCCTTACTCATAAAGGAAAAAAAAGCTGAAGGAGGAGAATAATAGAGACAAAATCTACTAATTGAATTATGCACAAGATTTGGGATCTAAACAGAATGAATGCAAAAGAGACAAAGACATATTCTAGAAGAGAGGCAAAAAATACAGTATAAAGCAAAATCCCATGGATCCGTAACAGAAAACATTCCTGTGATGCATTGCTTCCAGCGCAGCAGCCTGGGGACATCCAGAAGGGAACATCTCAAGTAACGCTTCTTCGGTCAAGTCCTTCTGTCTGACTGAAGAGGTGTCTTAGTTTTCATTAGGTGGACTGTTGTTATCTCATTTCAATGTACGGGATGAGAGAATGAAGTAAAACTGAAGACAAGGCATTTGCGGTGAACTATTCTGCAGTAAAAAGGAAAGTGTCCAAGTAGGAAACTCCAAAGCAGAAATTACAGATGTGCAGGTTTCACATGTCTCCCTGTGAGGTGCAAGGACTCCTTGATGAAAGCTAAAGCAAATTGGTTACAGAAACATTGAAGCAATTTTTAATCCTGACACTTGAGTTTGTATTTTTTTCAACTTTTCAGTTAAAATACAGACATAGGCTAATTGTTGTTTTTAGGGTCAGTCCTTTCAGCTCCTGAGTCCTCTACCCCTTTGTGTCTTCCATTGCAGCAGTTTTGTTCCTGGACAAGAAGGTATTCCCTCAGCTCATTGAGTGATACTCTTAATTGGTGGAGAAACTCTTAGTCCAAGGCCTTTTCTTCCTGTCTCAACTCTGAATTTGACTTTGTTTGAAAATTCATCTTCTCTGCATTAATATTACACACAATCTGTTTTTCAGTTTGGGCTAGACTTAGTGAGGTAGATAACTATCTCTTCAGCTGTGCTGTAAATTGAAACAGCCTAGCAGTGTATCAGCTATCTGTAGACTTTTTCTTCAGATGTTTTAATTATTTAAACTGCCTAAAAATGTTTCTGCTTACTACTGTAAAGCTAAGCTCTTTTCAGTTCTTTTGTTGTTGTTGATGCTACTCATAATTAAAACTCCTACCCCATATATAAATAATTCCCACATATACTTTGTCCTGAATAAATAATTCCCATTATACTTTGGTCCTGAATAAAAGTATAGATGTTTCTTAACAAATCAGACATGATAAAACTCAACAATGTTAATGGGCTGTAGGATGAAGTTATGCCTTACAGTTTAATTTCTACTTTCAGGAGAGGATGTTTTTTTTGTAGTGATGGGATTTCCACTTTATTTCCCTTCACTTTCAAACAAACAGCAAAAGCAGTTACTATGAATTTTGCAAAACATAGCATTTTTTTAATCACTGGTTTTCCAAGAGCTTTAAACAGTATGGGTTTTTCACATCTATTAAAAATGAAGAGTAGAAATTTTGTCCTGGCTAGTGTTGCCAGGAATTCATTCATTAGGCAAAAGCTCTGTCCTCACAGACCTTGAAATCCTGGTTGAGTCGTGAGGACGGACACCTCCAGAGTCCTTTTCTGAGAGTAAATTTCACCTGCGATGTAGATCTGCAAAACCCTTCCTTTTCTCTGAAAATTGAGACATGTAACTGGAAGTCCTTGCTCCATGGGTGGAAAGATGAGTAGGCATTTCCTAAAAATTTCTCTGTGTTAGACCTACTTCTCCATTTCTGTATGGGGTGAATATTCAAGGATGATTGTATTCCCCCCTACATCTTGCAAACCTCTGTAGAGATCAGAGACAGCGGGTACAGAGCAAATGAGGTGTTTTTTCATATTCCTTGTCATATTTTCAGACATTAAATTGATAGACTTGTCTCTTGTCTTGAAAGTCTGAAAAGAGATTGTTCTTCAAAATACTGTGGTATGTACTGTAAGGTGACCAAATGGTGGAGAAGGAAAAAACGAAATATTACTTCACTCACTGACTCCTAGGAAGGATAAGTAGAAACACTTGTTTGCTGTGACGGAGTTAGAGCTAATGTGTCTTAACAGTGGTATGGATGTTTGTGGCGGTGTGCTTCACACCCACCCCCCCCACACCCACCCCTTCAGCCATAACCAACAGTGGGGGTTATGATGGCTGCATCCGGCTTACACTGGACTTTGAGGGATGGATGGCAACGTGGTAGCCAAGGGCTGTTTGGAACAGTGACCCAGGCGTCTTACTGCTATGCAAATATGACTGTAAGTCAATCATCTTGCTCTATAAATAGTGCACAGCCCAGAGCCCGCTGAGCTCCCCTGCGTGGCAGTGGGCTGCTCTCCAGGATCTCCCCTTGAGTAGGGATGCCTCTCAAGGTTACTCCTTGAGGTTGAGAGATTCCTTGCTGCAACAGATTCTTTGCAAGTGACTAATGGCATGCTAAACTTTGAAGTCTTAGCTAAATGATATGAAGGGTTGATTGTGCATATGTAATCCTTTAGACATAAACTGTTGATCAAGTCTGGGACTAAGACTGGATCCAGCTGCATCTAGACTCCTCTCTGACAAGGAGTTTAGAAAGCAAGGGTGTCCTTTCTGAACCTCGTGACTCAACGGGAGGGTCTCCCTGGCACGCTGTCCTCTGTGTTAAACTGCTGTTGTATTTACTATCAAACTTTGTTAAACAGCTGTTTTGCAGCAATAAACATATTGTTGCTTTTTTCTTGCGAGTGAAGCGCATGACTCCATCCATGACAGCAGTGTGGTGTCTACTTTGTGAATGTGTTGGTTTGGAACAAGGTATGATTATAATCAATAATAAGCTTTGTCTCCAGCATTTGTGGATCACTGAGAAAGTGTTTCTCTAGAAAGCCAACGTATGTAAGAGGAAATTAGGGGAGATTTTTCAAAGGAGCACGCTTAAAAGGTTAGTTACATTGTGTGACTAAGGGCACCTTGCTAGTGTGGGGAAAAACATTGCCATCCCTAATGATTATTTAAGGTGTATTTAAACTAGTCATTTAAAACGAACAAAACCCAACAACAACAAAAAGGCTTTTAAGAAAGTGAATCAAGAAATTACATGGTGAGCATCTCGTGCTATAGTCTGGAAACCCCAGAACTAGATTTTGATATAGTGGTCTGACCTAGTTTTAATAAATTTAAAGGCAGGCAGGTTCATCGATATAGACATACCACAGGCTATGCACACCTGAAAGGAGGATCTACAAGTTCTGAAGACCACTTGGATCTAGAAGAGAAGGATGATGATTGCACAGGGTATTTGAGCTCAGGACCCAGTCTAGAAGAGAGGAAACTTGGAGTCTTCTGCCAGGGAACAGGGAGGGTTGCTGATACCTGTAGCATGCCAGTGGCACCGTGTGCGGCAGTGGGCTGACCTTCTGCCTGGAAAAGCTGGGTATAACAGAGTTATAGTTTGACTCATATTCTGATGAAGGAAAAAAAAGGTGTTTTGTATTTGCATACTTGCAATGATTTACCTGAGCTACATAAAGTGAAGTAGGATTTTCATGAAGATTATTTGAGGGGGTAACTACTAAATCTCTGCTACCTGCTTTTGTTTGTGCTTTTTGCCTTTGAATAGAGAAACAATTGTGACAGCAAAGCTACTTTGAACAATACTTTGCTGTGGTTGCGTTTTTAGCAGAAGTTTGTTATTTTAAAACACAGCTCAGTGCCTGTTAGCACCAACAAACATACCACTGGGAACAGAAGCTGTGTAGTAAATTAGTCACCTAATAGCCTATTCTACTGAATCCTTTGCTTTTCCTGCTCTGAAACTTTGGGAGTGTGCAATATTGAGTTTGCTAATTGGTCAGTCCAGCAAAGTGTATTTTATAGTTAATGAAACAGGTAGAAAAGTGTTTAAAATATGTTAGCTTAAGAAGCGTATATGCATTAGACACCTGATATTACAGAATCACTTGGACTGATTTGCTGCGGTACTACATTTCTTGTAGGCTCTAGTATTGAGTGGTGGTGTTGCTGAGATTTAAGCTGTTGTTGATTATTGGTTTCTAAATAGCACAACACAACTAGATTATGTTAAACTTGAGTATTTTAGATGCAATTCAAACAAAACCACAGCATTTTAAAAGGATCGTAATTCTAGTGATCATGCAGGGTGTGGAAAATAAATTTAAAACAAAACAGTGTATGCCACAATAGTAGCTATAAGCAATTTGATCTCTTTTTTCTATCTATGTCCAGAAACATGCACATTCAAAAATTCAGGCAAACTAAATATAAAACTACAAACCTAGTTATGTGTATATGCGCATCCTTTTTATGTTTTTCAGCAACTTTTATGCTGAGGTTGAGCAAAATCAAAACCTGTTCCATGTGCTTCTGTATTCTATTTGTTTTACACTTATTGATTAACTAGCAAACTATTTACAGTACAAAAAATGCACCAGTAAACTAGCAGTGTCACTGGCAGTCAGAGTGTAAAGCAAAACCCTCTTTCAAGTAGTCATTGTTGAAGTATTAATACAGGGAGGTATTGCAAACTTCAGTTCAGTGTTTGATATGACAGTGTGATTTTATTTTCCATTTTGGCTGTCTTTGTCAAAGTAAAGCTTCAGTTAGTCGGGTACAAACTCACAAAAATGGGGAAGACCCTGGCAAAAAGCAGACGTACCTTCTGCTGGAGTGGTGTTGCCTGACCTTTGTGCTGGGAATGGTCACTTGTCTCTGCTGGGCTCGGGGGAGCTGTGTAATATGGCCCCATTCCTACTGCCTTCCTGGCTGTGTTTGCACATGCGGTCATCGTGGTCCTTCTGAGGAACATTCAACATAAGTGTATTTTTAAGAAGTATTTTGTTTGTATGCAGTTAACTTGAAGACTTAGGTGAGTTGGGCTTGTTGCTTGTATGCGTTGTACTCATTTCACACAAGCATTGGAAATCCATTGCTAGTGAAAACACAAGAAGTGCAAGAAATGTACACTTCGTGTGCATGTGCAGTGATGAGATGGAGAAACCGCTTCATGAAATAGAGCGATTTGGAAAGGTCTATGAGCTAGATTTCATTTTCCTGCTAGGTCATTCCTGCCTTGGCCTGTAACTTCTGTTGGCTCAGGTTACAGCTCTTGTGTGCTGGAAGCAGAGACTCCAGCCCTGATAACCGTCTGGGAGCTTGTTCTACATGATGATGTTTAAGTGACTGAAAAATAAGCGCTATAAAGCATGCGTGTACTGAATAATCAGGTTGTTAAGGTTGTAACGTTGAGCGCTCAAAATAGGAAATACTTAAGTATAAGTTTGCCTGTACAACCTTGCTACCTTTCCTTTGTGGTGCTTTGTTACCATATACTCTTTAATTACATTAAGACTTGCATAACAGTGTATGGTCATTGGTTAAACTGCTAAGTAGAAGTTATTTGAGGATTGATACTTTTATTTTTTTAGACTTGGTCTCAACATTTTCTTTGTCACAGTAGCTTTTTTTAATGTGCTGCATTTTTATTAACTATTTAAAGCTAGTGTTTTGATATAACAAAAACTCTGGAAGAGAGCGTACTCTAATTTTTCATCTGTTTTGAAGAAAGGCATTTAAATTATTGTAAATTATTTCAGGAATTGACTATTAATTATGCATTTCATATAGCTGCTTATACCTTGTTTGTAATGAGCCAAATGCATTAATTTTATAAATATTTATGTTTTTGAAATGAGCTTGTTCTCATAACTTGCTTATTTCGTTTTCACCACTTGTGTGTTGTGCAAGACTCTTGCAGGTCAACATCAAAATGCAGAGAGCGCAGCTATTTTAAGTGTTTACAATTCTGAAGTGGAGTGGAACTGCATACCGTCAAACAATTTACTTCATTGCTGATGCTAAATTATTTAGCATGTACGAATACTACTGAACTTTTGTGTTTAGAAAGGTCGTCAATTCTGAGGGCTCTTTTAAAGCGCTATTCCTTGTGTGGCTTTCCAAACCACAAGATGTAGGCACCCATGTCTTGAACATAACTGAATTTTTGAGAGAAGGTCTCGTAAGGCTGCATGAATGATGTCAAGCTGAAAACATCTGATCATGGTTAAAACTGACTTGGGAGAAAAATGTATGTCTTATGTCATTTGACTCAGGTTATTTCTGGAGTCAGTCTGTGGCCACTGCGGATTCATGTGGCAATGTGCTGGATCACTTGGTAGCATTGAGTGAAAAACTTGCTGTGAGTGGAGTTAGAGTACGAGTGTTGCGACAGAAGCATTTTGACACGTCCAGCCAAAACCTAATTGACCTTTTCAAAAAGGAGAGTGTTGGGGGGATGACAGGGAGAGAATTTCCAACTATAAATGGAGATTAAAAGGAACTCTATTTTAACACGTGAAAGAATTGCTTATCATACAGATATTCCTTTATTATTGTAAGAAAAAAGTTATCTTTTTTTCCTCGTACAGCAGAACTCATCTACTGAATAGCTGAAATGTATAGGAATTGTGTTTTGAGACAGTTCTGCATGTGGTTTTAATGTTAAATGATAATTAATACTTAGAGTAGTTGAAGTTACCAGGCTGAGGTTCAATACTGATTTTTATTTCTTTTTTTTCCTTAGTGTGTTTTGGAAATAACATCTGGTAAGCCTGTAAGTTTGGGTTGGTTTTTTTTTGTTTTGTTTTGTTTTGGGCTTGTTTATTTGTTTTAAACAAACAAAAACCTTTCCTCTTTATCTACCAAGTTTATGTTTTAAAAAAAAGAAGCTCAACAGCTTGACATTCTGAAGGAAACATACCAAGGTATTACTGCTTGTTATTTGCAAAAGTATGGGGCTTCTAGGAGATACTGTATATCCAAAGATAAAAATGCACAGTTTTGTTACTCCTCAAAATGTGTATTAAAGAAGGGAAAATGGAAAAAAATTTCAAAAGAAAAAAAGTAAGAAAGTACTTTCATGTCAGGACTGAGGAAGTGACCCTGGGGGTTGCTGTAGATTAAACAGGAAATCACACTACAAATTGAACCCAAGACTTGAATTCCAGCTCAACACTTTAACCACAAGTGCGTTCACTCTCTTTGCAGATGGGCCACTCACCTGAAAAAAATATCTTTACTTGGTGGGGAAGCTGCACCCACATCGTACTGGGACTTCAGTGAAACTTCCTTGTCCTTCAGCCCTTCCAGATAGAAGTGTGCTGCTGGGCGGTAATGGTAGTTGGCAGTAGTGTGAGCCTTTAGGGCCTGAGTTACTGTTGACTTCTGCTCTTGAGAATTGGTTTTTCCTAGCAAGTTGTTTGTGGTGGTTCATGTTTCTCCTTGTCTGAAACACATATTGCACGCAGTGTGGCTGTTTCAGGTGCAGCTGGAAGGTTTGTAGGAAAAAATAGCTCCAGCCTGGGAGAGCTGCAGCATAAAAGTTCCTGCTGTAAGGGAACAGTATCAGCTCAATGGAATATTTATTGAGTTTGTTGACCAGTAGTTTTCTGTACCATTTTAAACTGGTGCCAGAAAATATGGCCAGAGCAGTAACTTGAGTTAGTACTGCTAGAGGGGGAGTGTGTACTTCAGGAGAATTGGGAAACCTAGATTTTATTTTATGCAAGAACTGCATATACTAAAATCATGCCATTGTGACTTTCTGCACTTCATACCCTTTTTACCTCGTCATATTTTCTAGGAGGACTTTGAAAAAGGCTGCTTTCTGAAGTGACAGCTGTAGTTCAGAGTAACATGTGCAGCAACTGAGATCATCTCTTCCTGAAGCTGCCCCAACCTTTCAGTCTATATTCAGTAGCAAAGATTGAGTTTCTTGTGTACAGCAACCAGATTAAACTGCTCTTCAGCTCCATCTGCAGGCTTATATTGTCCATAGGGTCCTGTCAATAGAAATTACACTGTGATAAGATGGATGAGTGGTAAAGAGGCCATGGTTGTCTTAAAGATGAGGGACCTTCAAGAGTGGATTAGATCAAAACAGTGTGTGGTAGGCTGCTTCCAGCAAGATCCCCTGAAGTCTAGTGTCACCTCTATTCTGGACGCTGCAGGTGATGCTTTGTCAGCATGCAAGACAGGCGTGCTTGGCATCTGGCTTTCAGGTGTTTGAGTGTAGGTGACTGGAGCAGTTTGTGAAACACTTGTTACTGAAACTGTGTCTGAAGTGAGAGCAGAAACTAAAATGCAAGAACTTGATAATGTACTGGTATTGACTAAGGAGTAGGTGTGAATTGTGACTGTTGAACCTGTTTGCTTATTGTGCAGTCTCAAAAAGGTTTGTGAAGCTTGTAGAAGAACTAACTGTGAGGGGCGGAAGTGTAGAGAGCTGTGACTTTTAAATTATTTTTTTTTTTTTTTTTTTGACTCTGTTCAAGCCAATGCCTCATCGGAAATACTGGATTTTGCTTCTTCTTAAAATAGTGCCACTAGAGAGGTATGGTTGAGGTATGGTCCAGTGATACAGAAAGAGAGCTGTAAGCAGAAGCTGCTGCATGTACTAGAAGCAAGAGGGCAGAGGGAAATCTAGCAGTGTGAACTTGGTCTGCTAAAGGTATATTTACAAGGAGAAGAACCGAGAGCAGAAAAAGATCTTAACATTGAACTTTTCACAGTTCATGCTAGTATATGCAGCATGTGGAAAAATAACTTTGAATGAGATTCACTTCCTAATATGATACTCAGTTACTATATAAAGTTTAGGAGAAATATGTTTCTCAATTCTTTTAAAACTAGCCCATTGGATTGTAAGCTCACAAGGACAGGTTTTTACAACACTTCACGCATCAGCTTTACTAGTGATGAGGATTTCATGTGCTACTGCAATAGAAGTGATGGAATTTTTCTTCCTAGAAAATATAAGAAGTTTTGTGCGCTCAAGGTGCTTTCCCTCCCCCCTTCATTCTTGATTTCTTGCACAGTAACATGATAGACTTTGCCATTTATGGTCTTGACCACAATAATTACAGATTTTCCTTAGTGGATACGTCCATGAAATGCTCTGAGTTAGCTATACGTGGAGTTTTGAGACACAGGAGACGGAGGATGTGACTGTGGTTATGTAGAAAATCTGTGGTGGAAGCAGATTACTTGTTTCAGGTTTCCAGAGATTGACTGATCAGGTGTTTATACCACTCAGTGCCTTAGCAATTTATTTTGTAATAGTTACACAGAACAGAGTGAATTGCTGTTACTGTTTTTTGGGTGTTGAATGTGATATGGATAATAGAGAAAAACCAAGGACTCTGTACCCTGATAGTAGATCTACTGTCTCTGATTTACCTGCTCTGTTTCTCTTTTTTTTTTTTTCTTCTTTTTTTTTCGCAATCACATCAGAACCTCTTTTCAAATGCAGATACTTAATAAAAAGGCAGATTATCCATATGGAAACAGAATATATATGTCTCCAGAAAAATACTGTGGTAACAGAGTCTCTATAGGAAATAGTATTAAAAACTGTTTTTTTAACAATTGTTTTACAACATCAGTTTTATTATGGGCTAAATGAGTAACACATTTCAAACGCTGAGGCACTATTAAGGTAAACATGAATGATTTTTTTTTTTTTACTTAAGATAATTTAACTATCTCCAAGTAATGAGTAACAAGATGAAAGGAAAGTTTCAGAATGAAATTGTGTGGATTTAGAAGAAATATTCTAATGCATAATGTGCTTGTGTACCCAGTCTTAATAACTGTATGGTCTTTTTTGACTAAAAAGTTTGTGATGAGATTGCTGACTTTTGGGTAATTGAAGTGGAGATTCATTGTATTAAATATGATGTGTGGATATCTGGAAGTTAGAGTTCATACTTAGATTTATAGGGTTCCTGTTGTTTGTTCAGTTGAGAAATATATTCTTTGTATAATGGAGGCAGATGTAATCATACTCAGCTTTCCCTTTGAGCCAGTTGAATGCAGGCCGGTGTCCTGCACCATTTAGGCAGAGGGGGTTGTTGCAGAGCAGTTTAAACAGGTTTAAATTGTGGCTGTTCATTCTTAGTTTCCGCATGCCAGCACTCTGCCTGTGTGGTAAGCCAGTTTAGGAAACAGATCCAGGAAAGAAAAATGGGAGGAGGAAGGGAAAGGATTAGTTTTTTGGGTGTCTCCTTCTGCCTGTGCTGGCCTGCCGCCTGGCTGCACGAGCACCCGTGCAAGCACAAAGGAGAGGGGCGTTGATGTTTGGCTAGGAGTGAGCCGGGATCTTGGCAGCCCGTGTTCACGTTGGCCTAAGCACCCATCATTAATGTAACACCAGGATCTGGCTACGAAGAGTTGTGCAGCCTTGGTACTGTAATAATGTGATTTTAGAGCCTTTGATTGGTGCAAAGCTTGAGCAAAACAAATCTGAGGAAGTTAGAGATGGAAAGAAATCAAAGTAGGAATACCCTGATGCTTTTCTTTTTTAGAACCAAGTGCTTTCTAATTTAATTTTAGGTAAGCTTGGTTTGTGTTACTGTCTTTACTGTCTGAACTGTTGAAAAGCATGCACCAATAGAAATCCCGCGTAGTGAAGGCAACAGAGGAGTTCATTTTGGAACAGCATGCATGAATTTTAACGATTTGAGGACAACGAACCCTTGCAATTAGACTTGTTTACTCTGTTCCAAAATGTCTCTGAAGATGTAAGATTGTTACTCGCTCTAAGTAAAGCCATATTTAGAATGTGATAGATGATGTTACTGAGATCAGTTAGATTCCTTGAGGTTTTAAACCTCTGAGATGTGAGCTGACAATTTAGCATTTCTTCAGAGCTCTTGGACAAGTCTACATTGTCTTCATGTGACAAGTCATAATACCAATGTTGAACGTGCTGGAGTAGTGGTTCTCTACCATTGAGATGCACAAACATTAGAGAGGAGGTGCTCTGCAAGATCTAAGGTTTTTTTTGTTTGGTTTTTTTTTTCCAGGTTGGGTTTGTGCCAGCTCTGCTGGTGACGGGGAGGAGGGAGCTTGTGGCAGATAGACAGTAGGAAGGGGCCAAGAAAAGAAAGCGATAGAGATGGGAGAAGATACAAGAAGGCAGAGATAAAGATGTGAAGAGAAGGACTTGATGGAAGGAGGACTCAACTGAGAAGTTTCCAAACCATCGATTTAGATTTTATGATCCTGGTGATATCATGAGGAAAATTTACAAGTGTACTATTGTTTCACCAAATTTAAATACATTTATGTTCCTTACCTTTGGCGCCTACAAGAAAAGTTACTTAATTGTTTATTGGACTACTAGGGAATATATAATTCCAGTTAAAAGATCACTGAAGCAATGAAATCTTTTGAGCATTTTCCAGTGTACAATATGTATAAAGATACAGTTATTTTGGCGCATTTTGGTCAGAAGATTACAGAAGCTAAACTTCTAGTAAAACTTTAGTTGTGCTTCTGTTTCAATTCTTAAATTTTCTACTATAAAATTTTACTGAAATAAAACTTACTGAATCTTTACATATTGTAAGCTATAAGCTGGTATCATTTTATTAGAATCAGGACAAATCACAAATCTACAGTTCAAGTGATGTGGCTTTTATTGCAGGGGATGAAAACACTCCACAGCACTACATTGTCTCATTTGGTAAAGTTGGTGGCTTGAGAATTCTGTATCTCTGTCATACTGTTGTTCTGGGCTCTGTTTGAACTGTGGAGTTAAGAATTGGCTCTACCAATTTGTTGGTATGATCTTTCACTTGCCCATATGAAATACCCAGTGTGGCCTTTTAGAGCAGACTTCCAAAATGTAACTTCTGTGCTCCATCTATCAAGTTTCTAATATGTACATTAAAAAACATGCAAACATCTGAACTGTTAGGAATGTGAGGATGCGAGCTCTCTGTGGAGCAATGCCTAGATGCTAGAGGAGATGTGAAATTGAGATTGTCTTCTCTAGTGACTCTTGATGGGGAAGATTTCCAGAGTAGCTCTCCTCTTGTGAAATTCGGAAATCCTCAGGGTAAAGCTACCACATGGCATTTTTTAAAGTTGATGCTGTATGTAGTGAAGTAACAGTTCTGAGAAGTAATGTAAGTATGTTTTCCTGGGATGGTGGTTGGGTAGAAGTCCTCCTGAGATGAGCCGTGCTGCCCATGGCTCAGAAGCAAGGCATATCTGGGTGAAAGAATAAATGCATTATTTGGCTCCTAGAAAGCAGTGCTGCAGTCAAAGGAATCTGGAAAGAAGGCATGGTGCTGAATGGGGCAGTCTCAGAGCTGTCCTTCAGCTTGTAATGGACAACGTTTAGAGAGGAGTTTGTGTTTAGGAATAAAGTAGGTAAAAGCAGGTATCTGTGAATCAGTAATGCTCTTAGAGAGTTTAAAAGGTTGGGGAGTTTGTGCATTTGGCTTGGGGAGGCCGCTTTAAAGCACCAATGTAGTTTCCCAAGTTGAAAGATGGGGAACAAAAAAGGAAGAAAGGTGCTATAATGTTAGAAAAGGGGATGGTAACAGTACTTAGCTCCAGCCTACTAATCTCCAGGATGATGAACAAGATTAAAGAAAAGATGTGGGGGACATTCAAAGGGGAATGGAATAATTGCTGCTTTTAACATGGAAACTTGCTCCCATTTTTCTTAAATCTATGTTTTTACTTCACAGCAAGCAAGGGCAGAGCAGGAAGAGGAATTCATCAGTAATACTCTATTTAAGAAGATTCAAGCTCTGCAGAAAGAGAAAGAAACACTTGCAGTAAACTATGAAAAGGAAGAGGAATTTCTCACTAATGAGCTCTCAAGAAAACTGATGCAGGTAATTGGTGCCTTTACTGATGTTTTCCCAGGAGCCTCAGGACTAACTCGTGGCTGAATTTTTTTGTTAGAGTGACTGCAGTCAGATGGTTGTGGTCAGGCTGTAGCTGTTGTAAAGCTGACACTTGATAAAAGCAAAGTAGAAGTGGTGTAGCGAGTAAAGTGTTTTTTAATATGTTGCTTTAAAGGTTGCATCTGTAAACTTGTAGTGTTGACAGCCTGAAAGTTTGCAAAGAAATGGATGTAGCTTAAAGTAAATGTTAACTGTCTTACAAAAGAGAGATACTGATTAATTTAAAATGTTACCAAAACAGACACTTTTTTTCTGGAGTATTTGATATTTAACATGAGTCCTGAAATACTAAACTTTATGTACGAGAATGTGCAGTGATGCTTGAAGACGACTTCATTTGCAAGTTTATCCATACTTTTAACAAAACAATTGCTTCTTTTGAATTAAAACATTTATCAGCTGGTTGCTAAAAGTAAAAAGTTGAAGATGCTGGGACAATTTATGGCAGAGAAACTGCTTTTCATTACAGAAGTTGCTAATTTTTTGAAAGTGGGTAAGTATTTGTTGGAAGTGTTGTACATGCTTGCCCTATTCTGATAGAATTGCCTAAATACCTGCTTTTGGCCTCTGTAGGAGACAGGGTACTAAGTTAAGTGCATGTTTGGTATGATCCACTATGGCTTTTATCATGCCATTACTTAAAAGCTTCATCATGAAATACTGGTCACTTTTAAAGAACCTAATTTGTATGTTGTAAGCATTTCTTATGTTCT
Source organism: Aramus guarauna (assembly GCA_013400195.1). Taxonomy (NCBI): domain Eukaryota; kingdom Metazoa; phylum Chordata; class Aves; order Gruiformes; family Aramidae; genus Aramus; species Aramus guarauna. The sequence goes on along the minus strand of VXBL01000835.1, from coordinate 1,602,323 downwards.
GCAGCTGGAGACTTAAGGCATGTTTAGCCTTGCGGTTAGGAAATGCACAGTTTGGAAACAACATTAGAGCTAACCCTGTCTGATGCTTTTGTTATTGAAAACTGGGACTCCTATACCTTTGACTATTACACGTAGTAAAGTATCAAGAGAAAAAATCCTCGACCTCGTATTACTATTTCCCCTTGCTATTCTTGAGGACTGACGAGGATGTTTCTGAATAAGACATACATTTGCTTTCAAAGTCATACATTTTTATGAAAAGTAGAGAAGCAGATGGCAGTAAAATAGTGCTATTGAGTGTTCTTTTCTAATTGAAGTAAGATCTAGATATCACTATAGAAAAAGCTTTCCACTAAAGTCTCTACTAGTAAAGGAAGAAATGGCACGTTGAGCAACGTTGTTTAATTGAAAGGGGTATGTAGAAATTGGTTACAGAACCAGGTTACCTGGGACTGTACTACACGTTGTGTAGAGCAAAGTAAAACTTACTTTAAAATCAAAAACATGGATTGCACTTGATGTGGCTGAAGAGTTTTGAACTCATAATGACCTTGCGCCCAAATTTGTACTGGAAAGTTCTGCAGCAACTGAATTGCTGTATCTAGTAGTAGCTTAAAATTTGCTTATCCTTTTTCCTAGAATTCAGCTGAGACTGCTTTGAAGCTGTATCTTTAGCAATTCTGTTAGTAACTGTTATTTGCATAGTATTAGTAATATTATTCAAAATAGGTTCACACATTCACACACAGAGAAATATAAGCTTCTTCTCAACCTAAAGCTACAATTAATTTTTAATCTTTTCTGTAATGGACTTTCAGAAAGTATCCTTTGACTGTTTCCCCAAATTAAGGAAAAAGGTAGCAATCTACTGTTCTCAAAATGGCCAAGGGGCTGCCTTGTTGTAACGTATGAAATAATGCAAGGTCATTATGCTGTTTATCCTTTGGAAATCCTTAAAGGGTGTAGCTTCATTCTCACCAGTGAAAGATTCAGAGAAGCATGCATATCTGAAACAGAATGCAGGCATAAAGTTGGTGAACTTATTCTTGCCTTTTGCACAGCAACTAGAGAAAATCCTCAGTTTTGCATTCAATATCATCCTGTAAATATTATCCAGCTTTCAGTAGGCAAGTTGCAAGTTGGTGCTGAAAGAAATTACATAGCCATAACTACAATAATATGGAGGTAAAATTCTGACCACCACCTGCTTTTATTAAACAATATCTCAATCTACAGCCTTATACTTCATGTGGCCTTCCTGTAAGCCTCATTTAGTGTTTGATAAACATGGTCACGTCAACCGGAAGATTTTAAAAGGTGACAATTCTTAACTGCACCTGTGTTCCAAACTGTTATTCCTGAAACTGTGTAATTTCTCTCAGCATCATTAGGTAGCCATTTTTGGAAGTAAACTGTGAGTTTGTCCTCTATCTAAATATTTAAACCCAGTTTACTTGAAAAAGAGAACAGCTGTGAACATCCTGTTGATGTTGGTAGCGGTTGTGTCTGTGAAGGGTGAGTGCCACGTAATGTATTGCTTACAGGTTCACCTGTTAACTGCAGCGTACAAAGGAGATGATGATAAGGGATACATCAAAGCTCTAGTGCAAAGCATATTTTAAGGTGTCTCAGAGGAATCTGTGGGGTCAGCAGGTTTTGTAGTCCATACATCTAGGTGACTTTTCATACCTCTACAGTGGCTCAAGATTTGCAGTACAGGTGGAGGACTTGTTTGTCTGTTTTAAAGCAAACAGTTCAATATTAAAACTATTATTCTGTTTGTGAGTATGCTGAATGTAGATCTCATTTCATGGCTTATGTCTTTGATGTGATAAACTTGCTGTGAAATGCAAAAAATGCGTATTAATATATTCTCTTAAAGACTAGTAACATGCTCAGCAGCTTATAAGTTATGCAAAGGAAATGGTCCCTTCCCCTAAAGAGCTTACATGTAGAATTAGGAAACGTTTGAATATTACAGTATGTTTCCACAAAAATAATTTTCTATCTCTATAGTGATGATGGATTTAGTAAGTTGATATTAGAATATTAGTGAGTTGCAGGCAATTCTCTTAAGTAGCAAAGAACTGAAGATAATATTGACATTGATTTTTGTTTTCTGAAAGCTTATCTGTTGGTTGGAAGTTCTGATTCTTCAGTTATGAATCCTGGAAATTATACTCATGTAGACTGCCAGATAAAAAAAATCTGAGAAGAGAAACTCCTGATGTTGCAAATAAACTCATTCTGTGGAAAAGAATGCATTATTAGCACACATCACGCGGTCAACTTGGTATTTATTACACTGTCTTTCCCAGTTTGGGATACTTTCTGTTATGCAGGTGTAGTGTTACATTCCCGACTAATGTTTTTCAGACAGGGAAAGTTAATTACAACTTACTTTTTTGAAATTCCTGAGGTGTGTGAGTACCAATACTTTCCATTGCCTACTAGAATGTAGCAATTCTGTCTTTATTAGAGGATGCAAGACTGATGAGGCAGTTATAAGAACAATAATGAATTGATCAATGCCCACTTCCATTTTTGGTATCTTTGCTCTGGAGAGAATTCTAGCTAAGTTAGATGCAGACTTTGGATGATGATTTAACCAGAAATACAGTAGTTTCCAGTGGAAGTGTGAGCAGTAATTGGTTTCTTCACTGTCCTTTGCTATTTGGGGTTAAAATCTTAATCTCTGTGTTTATCAGGCATCATAGGTCTGACGTGGAACTAGACTTTCAAAATTCATGCTGTCAGACATTGTGCATCAAATGGCTTCCTGCTTTTTGCATGACTAAGTGAAAAAAAAATGCATATGAATCTGTTTTGTCTAAGACTTTGCCTTTTGGAACAGAGGGAGGGGTGTACTTCTGGTAAACTGCATGTGATTTGTAGTCTCTTAATTTTTCAACTATTTACTAGCCTGTAGCTGCGTCAAAATTACTGCCATATTACGCAGTTGAAAGCCACCTACCAGAGAGACCTTTTTCCATTGTGCCTGTGTGTTTTTTGCTTTGTCAAACCTTTGTTTGTCACAGTTGTAGAAGCTTATGCATTGCATTCAGAGTTGCATCTGGAATGAGCTCCCACAATGTTAAAACATTTTAAATGTGAAAGCTGTCTGCCAGAGCACGAGCTGCAGCGCTCCTCGCTAACGGCCTAACAAGAATTTCCCAGTTCAGCATGATGTGCATTACTATTGTAAACCACAGAGTTACATCAGGCTTTCAGTATTGTAAGAAATTAATTTTGAAACATCTTACTATATGCCACACTGATTCTAAACATACACAGTAGCACATAAAAGAAGGTTTTTTCACTGGAATAATCCTGTCTTCCTGATACCAGGCTTTCTGGTGCCATGCCATTGCTTGGTAATACCTGTTTATAACTGTGTGGCATTAGCTTTTACTGCCTCTAGAAGCCCAATAAATAAGTGTATGCTTTTACTAGTTAAATTCCTTTGTTTAGCATAATTTTTAATTTTTTAGGCTGAATGTTGCAGGGATGAAGGAGCATATGCATCTCAACAGAGGTTTTGGAGTAAACAAAAGCTTTTCATCACATACATTCCTGATAAAGTTCTTATAAGCCTTATATACATTCACTATATTTTTCCATGTACTTACTCTAATTATATTTCTGTCTACCTGACTAAGTCTCTGGAAAGTTTGGAACGGTGTTTTTATTGAGTCCTTGGTTCCTAGTCATTATAGAATGTAGAAGGTTCCATCTCATTATAGAATGTAGAAGGTAATAATATTTTGCAGAGTATCACGAAAAGTGTTTTGATGCAGGGCCTGTTCTTGCAGCTGTGGATTTGTGAGTTACTGTTTTGAAATTTAAAGTAGTAAATCTTGAAAATTTATCTTTTGTGAAACAAGACTGCTCAAAAGAATAATTAATTTTTAATATTGTTTGAACTTACAAAGTCAATTATTCTTTAAATTGTGCAACGGTCCTTTTCAAAATCAAATACAGATTTTTTTCAATACCCTTTTATTTTTGGAAGTGCAGATTGGTCCAAGTATCTGTCCTTGAAAGTAAAATGTTACAACATACCAAGATAATAGCATAATGTGTTGTCAGGCGCATTAAGTAATTGGGAGGCTATACAGAACTGTTTCTCATGCAAGTCTGATTCTTGACAATTCTTTCGAAAATTATAAGTCTGTAAACATAAGCTATTACCCTTCCTGCTCTCCAAAATGTGATGCGTCAGCTCAAGGATGCAAATGTGATTCTGTGGAATAAACAGAGTCAGCTCATCTATCATTTATTTGATGAACATCTGGACATAAAGAGGAGGCAAACTGCTGATACAAAGTTGTTAGTAAATATGACTTTCAGGATGCAGCCTAGGAGGAATTGGACAACTTTTGAGGGCTGGAGTACTAAAAAGAGACTGTTCAGTACAATGTACAAGGTCATAGTCTGGGGGATAAATAAGGCTTATTTTTTTTAAGGGGGAACTTCATCCATTAGCTCCATTATTTCATAAAAACACTTTTTACTGTCCCAGAATAAGCCCGTACAGTAAGGAAGTAAGGTAAATGTAATTCTACACTGTATCAGGAAACTTATTTCTGTAGAGAGGGAAGGATATTACTGTAGTTGTGTCCTGGTTTCAGACTTACCTGGTTTATAGGACTTACCTGAACTAACACGTGCACTCCTTCTGCCGTGAAGCTTTATATTTGATAGCCCCATTCTTGCTTTGAAATAATATCTATCTCTCTTGCACCAAACCCATCTCCGATCTTATGTAGCTGAGAATTCTCCAAGTATCTCTCCTACAGTTTTCATATGCAATTCAAGGTCAATAAGACATTGTCATCAAGGTGACACTTTCTAACACATTTTTTCCTTCTCTTTAGCTGGCAGCCGTAGGTGTATCTGTAAACAGTTGTGACTATAGTTGTGTATAATTAAAAACAGTTTGAAAATACTCTCTTACTTTGCTAAGCAAAATAAACACTATCCACCAATGTTTTACCAGTGAGTATTTTCTCATTGTTAGCAATTCTGTTTTTCAGTGTTAGGGTTTCAGCATTAACTGGTTATTGTTTGTTTTGGTTTGGTTTTGTGATCAAAGCCAATAAAAGGGAAAAATTATTTTACCCAATTATAAGTGACCGACATCATTAATATGTATTTTGGGGTGTGTTATTAGTATTTTTCTCCCACTTTGAATAATGAGGCCGAAAAGGTGAAGGGGAGTAGCACAATAAAGTAGATTCATCAGAATGTCCAAGAGGGCTTTTGTGTTATAACCCCTTCTAGCACTCAAGGGGAAAGTGTGGGTTTCTTTTTATTCCCAGTCACTTTGCTTTCTGGTGTGTTTATGTTAAAAGCAGAATAGAGGATATTCCTGTAATAGATCTCTCCTGGCTTCACTTAATAGCTTTCTGATCAGCCGGAATGGTCTGTTGGCTGTAGTGTGTTCACACTCCCAAGGTAGGGTTTAGTAGATCCTATACATGGCAGTCACAGAGCTGATTGGTAAGCCTCATCACTGCCCCTGTGATGGAAATTCCAGCAAGCTTTAAAAGGAATGGTTTGGCAAGCAAAATTGTGTATTACAGCTCAATTTGTCTTAAATAATATGGTAGCTGCATTTGCGTGAAGCACGCAAGAGTGAGAAACAGTATTTGTTGTTAAGTTGGTTTGAGGTGCCTTCATACCACGGTATGATCTGCCTGACTCACTGGACTGTCTGCAAATGCCAGGGGTCCCCAACCACATGCTTTCTGTTAGCAGCATCTGGCTTCAGGCTGAGTAAGAGATTCTGGCTATGTGCCTTTTTGCACAGTTTAATTTGCTAACTAAATGCAAGCTGATTACAGCAACTGGCTTTGGTCTCAATTTTTAGTTAAGAAAAAGCGTCTAGCTTTTTTAATGAAGCAAAATGAAGATTGATGAAAGTGCAGCAAGTACCTTGAGTTAGGTGGTAATCCACGAGCCATCTGCTCCTTGGGCTCTTTGGCTGTCTTCAGTTTTAAACTGTAGCTGCTGCATAGGGGTAGGGAAGGAAAGGAGAAGGGCTTACAGAATTCTAAGACTAAATAATGTCCTTTTCATATGAAACCTGTTTTTTTCCAACCAAGCTCAAGTCCGATACTGAAGTAAGAAAACTTCAAAATTTTTATTATCATACAACACAAGCAGTGTGAATATAAATTTTTCTTCCAATGAAAATCTCACTTAGCAGCCCTGTGTATTTCTCTCACAAGAAATTAAATGGCTTTATTTCCAACTAGACAGTTTAACAAAATTTCCGAATCATTTGATCAAGAGCTGCTATGGTAGTCTCAGTGATTATCATGTTGGAGTCTAAATGGCTTCCTCAAGTGCATAGGAATTTTCCATGAGCGTCAGGGATTTTGGAAAATATACTTTAATTTAGTAAGTGAAAGGAATAAATCTCATTTATTTTTTTAATTACTATTCTGATGTTTAATTTGTGAAAAATTAAGTCTCAAAATTGATAAGCCCTGAAAACACAGTTAAACCACAAACTTCTCCCGTATTCCTGTTGCCAAGTAGTTACTGTCTACCTAGTGCTCTCTCCACACAAGCCTTTCTGCTCTGAACTCTCTGCCAGGCTGCACTTCACAGGCCATTTTGTCTCTAAACAGCAGCAAAAGGAACTGAACTAATGAAGTAGCAATTCTAGCCTGTTTTAAAATCAAAGTATATTTCTTCACTGTGGATATCCAGCAACCTCAACTTGTGTCCATGACTGTGAGGTGTGTCTCCATTTCCTCAGATTTTCCTCACACATTTAAACACTATGATCTTACGTATTTTTATGTGATAGTCAGAAGAACTGGCGTAGAAAACAAGCAGGTGGAAAAAAGTGCCTGCAATTTTCAGTGGATGGCCAGAACATGGTGTAATTACACCGTTGTCTGGTGACATTTGCTTTTCCCTAAGTCAAGTTCACGTGTTCATACCATGGTGCCAGTCACACTGTTTTATCCACAGGAAAACTTGGATCCCTATCTCAGAGGGATTCCATTGTGATTTTGACTTTGATGTTAAAAATGAGTCTACTCCAAGCCATAGTTTATGTTAAAATGGGCGTTGGGGTTTTTTTTGTGGTTGTTTTTTTTTTGTTTGTTTGGGGTTTTTTTGTTTGTTTTTTTTGTTTTTTTTTTTGTTTCCACCTGCTTGAGAGCTTTAAGAGTAAAGTTTTTTTTCATTGGAAATACTAACTGGAAAAAAAAATTCCCTTGAGTGTTAAGAAAATCTATAACATTGACTTGAAATAACTACTGGTTTTATGTCAAAATCTTTTCATTCTTGATAGCATAGGAATAGAAATCAGTAGTATGACTTCAGTCATGATTTTAAGCTTTCAGCTGCCTGGGAGAAGTGCTAAGACCTACATTTTATGCTTTGGGTGCTCTTGAGATGATGCATTTAGATAAAAATTAATGCTTTTGTGAATATTATGATAGATTTTTGACTTTTGAAATGCCTATAATTATTTTATGTGCTATATATATTGTATCTATTTTGATTTGACTTTATTAAATATTTGGAAATGTAGTTTACTTCCATCTGCTTTGTAAATGGAACACAGTTTAAAATGTTGCTTTTTGAAGGGCTGTTGGGTGGTTTGTGCATTTTGAAGTCTTTTGAGAAGAATTATCAGTAGAGAATTTAATAATAAATAAAGTAAGAATAAACATGTAAATAAACATATAAAAGGTGCATAATGTTTCATACTTATATTTGTATGTTTAAAATAACTTCCACGTCTCCTGAATTTTTAGCTGCAGCATGAGAAAGCTGAACTGGAGCAGCATTTAGAGCAGGAACAGGAATTTCAAGTGAACAAACTGATGAAGAAGATTAAAAAACTGGAAAATGATACAATTTCGAAGCAGCTCACCCTGGAGCAGGTAACTCCTTACTTTCAGAATTATATGACTGTAAACCAAGGGTTTCTGAAAAAAAGATACTGTTTTGACTTAAAAAATGAAGTATGTAAGAAACTGGGCAATAGCAAGAATATAGAAAAGTTCATTTGACTTTCAAAACAATAAAACGTTAATGTGTTATGAGAAACAATTTTTTTTCATGGCTGTTATAACTTACTGCAGGCCTTCATGTCTGTGGGACAGCTGGGAGTTATGAAACACAATTTTTTTGTAAGTAATGCTTCTTGTTGCTGTTCATCAGCTTCCACTCTCATGCTGCTAGTGAGAAAGACTGTCACTTCTGATAGTGGTTAAACATGACAGTAAACGATAGGTATGTGGTCTAGTTGTGCTCTAGGTCACCTTTTTGTGGCAGCTTGAATAGCACAGGACTTGAACTGAGAGATGTCAGCTGTGTGTACACTTAAAAAGATTTGAGATTCGACTATATCCAACTCCTTTTCTCCCTAGACAGTTACAAAGATTGCAGAGATAAAACATCACTTGTTTTGGCCATGTTTCCACTGGAAGTTTAGACATTGGAACTGCTCTTATGTCTAATTTTAGGCATGTGCATCAAAGCATCTCAGTGGTCTTAGTAGGAGTCCTTTTGACTTAAAAGGCAAACTGATGAAATATATGGGCTTGTTGAAGAACTTCACTTTTTCAGTCTTGTGGAAGTCCATTAATTTGGGTGGTGTAGTACATTATTTCTGTGAATGTTTTTGCTGTTCTCATCAGATGGGGAATTTTTTTTGTTGCTGGTAATCTGAATTTCTATCAGTTTTGTATGACTCTCCTATTTCTGTTGACATTGTGGATAAATTAATTAATGGCTGTCTTAATGAAGAAATGGGTTTTCTTGATATTAATGCTCTATATGGAGAGATCTATGGAACAAATTGAAAAATAGAAAGGTAGGAAGATGTAGTTGCCAGCAAATCCTTAACCAGCATGGAAATTAACATGAGATTGAAGTAACTCTCTTAGCCACAAGATGGTGATGGTGGCCACTTAATCAAAATGCAAAGTAAGGTTACATATTAAGTTGTTCTAGTCTTTGAAATATTAGCGTAAACCTGTGGTGGGTTGACCCTGGCTGGGGGCCAGGTGCCCACCAGAGCCGCTCTATCACTCCCCTCCTTCACCAGACAGGGGAGAAAAAGTATAACGAGAAGCTTTGTGGGTCGAGATAAGGACAGGGAGAGATCACTCACTTGTTATTGTCATGAGTAAAACAGACTGAACTTAGAGAGAGGAAATTCANCTCTAACTGTTTTTTTTTTTTCCTTCTTAAATATGTTATCACAGAGGTGCTGATTGGCTTGGCCTTGGCCAGCGGTGTGTCCATCTTAGAGCCGACTGGCATTGGCTCTGTCAGACACAGGGGAAGCTTCTAGCAGCTTCTCACAGAAGCCACCCCTGTAGCCCCCCCCACTACCAAAACCTTGCCATGCAAACCCAACACAGAACCACAGCTGAAATCTTAATGGTATTTATTTTCGTATCATTGTTCTGGGCAGACAGACTTGTGAAATGATAACATTTGAAATTTGTTGCTACATTTGAATATCAATGGTAGATTGTTCAAAAAGTGTGGGTGCTTGAAGGTCTTTCTCTCAAATATCTGACCTTGAAAACTTTGTTTATGAATATGTTAAATTTGGCTGTCAGTCTTACTTAGAAATTCCATGTATATTTATGTGTAATGCAATGTGTACCTTTGCTTTTTCTTACAGTAAGGTATGGTAAATCTCAAGTTGCTTTCAACTTCAGCACGCTTTCTTCTCTTACACAAGTTTTAAAAAAAAATAAAAATTTATTGTGCTAATTAACCAGCTGAAGCAACAGCCTTTGGGGCATGTGCTGTACCTAGTAAGAAGCAACCAAAAGTTGTGAGCAGAGCAGTGTTGCCTTTATTGTACACATAGGGAATTGTGGAAGAGAGGTTGCTGTAACGCTTCAACGTAACCTTTGGGAGGCCTGTTAAACAGGGCTTGAAGGAGCACTTCAGCAATGCTTTGAACATAATCTAGGGCTGCATTACTAGGTCTATCACTGTAATCAGTGAGCAGATAGTTACAGCGTATGTTCTCTAAAGTCTTATTTTTAAAATATGAAACAGGAATTGTCTGTGGCTTGTGTCCTTCTCCTTTGCTTTCTCTAATCTGAGCTGCTGATGCCACCAGTGATTGGTAGGTAGCCAATTAGTAGTAGTGATGGTTCTGTACAATGTTACCCCTAAATAAAAAAAAAAAAAAGTTGGATTTTAGGGTTCAAGTGTGACCTGACCTTATTTTCTTAAGTCACCTTGAAGTGGCAAAACATTCTTCTCTGAAGGCTAATGGTGAAGAAATTTGCAACATGTGACTATTTCATTAACTGTCTCACTTAAAATGAGCAATAATGTTCTGTGTTACAGTTCAGTGGTTTGATAGGAAATAAATAGCTGTCAGTTTTGTCTTACAGAGGCCAAGTTTGTGTAGTCTTGCTGCTACTCTTTTTAATTCCACATAGTACAGTGAGAAACTAGAATTGATGCAGTTAGGAGATGAGAAATAAGAACTAAACTACTGCTAATAATCTTGTGTGTCTGCTTCTTTGAAAGGAGAACAACATGCAATGTATAAAATCTTCTGGAAAGGTATTGTTGGAGATCAGCAAAGAATTAAAGCTACATTGGGAGGGGCAGATGAGAAGCAGAGGAGTGAAATTTGGGATAGTGGGCTTAGGCAGAGATCATAGTCAACTTTCATTGACTTGGAAGATCTCCGTTTCAGGAGGGAACAGTTGTGCTTATTAGTAAGTTGACAAGAAGACTGAAGAAGAGGTAATCCAGGAATACGCAGACAATGGATATTTTAGCTGCATTTGAAGTAAAATAAGTGTATGCGTGAAAGAGAGATAGACGAGAAGAAGCACAATTGGATGGTGAGGAAGGTTAAAAGGCATTTTTCCCTTCCTCTGAAGGGAAGACTAAAGTCCAGGAAAGCAAGCAGTATTTGCTTGTTTCCCTGTTGTGATGGTTAAATTATGTTTGATTGGAATGTAACTTTGAACCCATATAGAATGACACTAGTATTGACAGAGCTGCTAGTTTGTTCTTGAGATATAATCCCATCCTGCTTATTTTAGTTGAGAATATTATCACATTCCTAACAAATTCATTGACTAGAGACAGACTACATTTCAAAGTACACCTGAAATTGCCTAGTGTAAAACAAATATACATATTCTCTGAATTCACAGCTTGGGTCAGAATGCTCCAGTCACTTCTCCTTTAGGTTCAATTCAAGGCGTTCATCCTCAAAGCTCTAATATCCTGACATTGGGAGGAACTGGGATAACACTCAAGATCAGAAAAGGAAGATAGTTCTCTCCAGTGTGTTTTCATATTGCTGGACACGTGGAGTTTTAGATCTGTTTCACAACCCAGTTTCTTTGGTGTTTCATCAGAGCATCTCTGTCAGCCTTCAGGGCATAACAAAAGGCTCATTTGTATATTGTTGCCTATGATTTGACTTTGCAATTGTGCTGATTTCTAATTAATGGACTCCACTGCCTTGGTGATGGTTGCTACAATGCTAAATGTAATCTTAGGTTTTTCAAATCCAAGTTTATAAATAATTTACTCTGTCTTCAAATTCCAGTGTGCTCTTCTTCCTACTATTAAATGAAGTAGATTTATTTTCACCATTGTGTTTTTGTGGGTTTGTTTGGTGCTGGATGACTAACATAGTTGTAAAAAGACTGTGTCAGAGCAGGTGAGCCTAAACCATGCTGCATTGAAGTGATGCAAAAACCATTCCCGCAGAAGTAGCAATCTGCAGTCAAACCTTTTTCATAACATGTTTATATCAATAGCTATGCAGTGTAGTGAAGATCTGCATGCTGGTAATGTAGAAGCACGGTATGTAGATTCCCCAAACGTTTTGCGTACTTTCTTCCCTCTGAACGCTGTCAGCCCCAGGCACTGGCCAAACTGGCTAATGAGCAGTGCCCTAAGACAAAGCGCACTGTATCTCCTGGGGCTGAGCCCTTTGCCTTCCTCCCACTCTAGCTGGTGTGGGGAACAAAGTGTCGATCAGAATCCAAATTCTCATCCCTCCTGTGAGGGTGAAGCATGTTGATTCTGACTTGTCTTTTATTGAAGTGTAAGTTCCCTCAACTGTTAATGTACATCTGGAAACTCAGACATGGAAAGATTTACTAAACTTTTTCTCATTATGTTCCCTATTACTCATCAATATATGTCCGTTTTTACTTACAGTAACTAATTCCTCTAAGCTTTGAAGAAAAAAATTGTACATTCATTAAACTTGCACCATTACCTGAAGTACATAAGTTTAAATTGTGTTTGGGTACCTCAGTATGGTTAGCACAGAGCCCGTACAGATTTAGATGCTGTCATAGCACTTCTCCCAGTGATGCAGTAAATGTGCGAGGAAATAACTTAACCTATTTTCAATCTTTCCGTTTTGTAATGTAGGATTATTTGCGCATCAGGAAAGTGGTGTTAACTAAGGCTTGGCAGAGAAAAACACCTCTGTGCTATTTTCCACCCAGAAAGTTGTTGATCTATTCCCATATGTTTCATATCGCCAATTTCTGCAGTTCAGCTGCCAGTGTTACTGAATATAATCAGCTATGCCTCTTACTCTTCTAGTGTATTCTTATTAATATTTGCGTTGTATTTGTACTAAAATACTAATAATAGATTTCATCATGTGCGGTTCTACACTATATCTGCTTTTATTAGCTTATAGTCAAATCAAGAATGTTCACACAGGGATTGAATGGGAATAATGTCAAGTTTAAACGCTTACATTTATGAAGCCTTTGCTAAGATAGAAACAAATGTGTTTCTGCTAGTAAAGGTTGATACAGTAACACTTAAGGCAGTGCATATAATTTTTTCTTTAATATTTTTCTAATGTCCCTCCTTTATCTAGCACAAGGCAAACATGCCTTCTCTTCCATTTCTGGCTTACTTCACTGTGATTCTTACACTAAAATACTAAAAAGCCTAAAATTTTTCAAAAGAATAAATGTTGGTGTAGTGGACAGTAAATTCAGTTCGAACTTGAGACGCATGGAATAGGAGATGTCTTTGAATAGGCTTGTCATATCATCAGTGACTGCGTGTCCAGGTTTCAAGCTCCTCCTTATTGGCCAGTGGCAATGAGCGCTGTGAGAAAAATTTCGGTTAAGGAGATGACAACTGTGCAACTCCTGAATCTCTTGATTTTTCACTGGCTCTGTGACCATTGTGTTGTGCCTGATCTTTGTCTCTTCTTTGCCTTCTCCTTGCTGTGGTAGACCATCATGTAAAACGGTGGTATTACAGCAATGATCTTTCCTAGTGACAATTCCTTGCAAAAAATATATTTCCATTGTTTTCATTGATGTTTTTTTTGTCTCCAGTTAAGACGTGAGAAGATTGACCTTGAAAATACTTTGGAACAAGAACAAGAAGCACTAGTGAATCGCCTCTGGAAGAGGATGGATAAGCTTGAAGCAGAAAAACGGTTTGTCTTGTTGCAGTGCGTTTGTTTCTGTGGGAGAGATATCATTTAAAAGATTATGTTCTGGATTAAATACATTCATCTCTGTCCCATAAAAGGTTTTTTTTCTGTGAAAACCTGGAAGTTAAAGTAGTTGTAAAGCTCCTTGTATATGTGATGCCACATCCTTGATTGCTTAAAGCAGATGAAACTTAATAGTGTAAGAAATGACCGGGGAAAGCTTGAAGGAATTTGCTGAATTTTTTTCAACTGCTGACAGACTCTTTAATGCTTCTGGTTTGGGGTCAACTTTATATTCATGGCCCAGAGAAAATAATGTCGTATTTTATTATATTTGTTATATGAGAAGCTATTGGGTTTTCCCTATCGGCTCAAATAAGACTTCAGCTTTTTCTCAGTGGTGTGCATTGATGTCATTGAGACTTCCCACTGCTTCTTCAATAGAATTTGAAGTTGTCTTTAAGCCAAACCGTTTCTGGTTTAATTTATCTCTGACTGTGTGCTGCCTTACAAGGAGCTATGTCAGAGTCAGACCATGCTTTAGTACCGCTTTGTATGGTACGTGTAAATATGAGGCATGAATTTGCTTGAAAATGATTTTGTTGAATAAGTAGCATTTGAGTTTAAAACTGAGGTAACTATGTATTGTCCAGGATTAGTTTTTCCTGAACTGCATGTGGAAATATTTGGGAGTGTCAATGTCTGAGTATTTTACAGAATCTGTCTGTGCTTGGACAGTAAATTTTACTTTTTTTTATTTTGAGTTAAAAAAGAAAGCATTGTAAATCCTCCCAGAATTCTCTCCTCTAGAAACAGTAGTTAAAAATCTTATATACCTGTCAGGATCCTTGCAGTAGCTTTCTGGGGGATTTAGGGAGTTTTCTTTTCATTAGAATTGAAGGTAAACTTTGAACTATTTTTCATACAGAATTTTGCAGGAGAAATTAGACCAGCCAGTATCTGCTCCACCATCACCCAGAGACATATCAATGGAGATAGATTCTCCAGAAAATATGATGAGACATATCAGATTTTTAAAGAATGAAGTGGAGAGGTTAAAGAAACAACTGAGGGCTGCACAGTTACAGCGTGAGTAAACAACTTGTTTTACATCTTTTTAAGTTTGTGTAATGTAAGATGTTTATATATACTTTCATGAGTCTGAATTTAAGGTAGAAGTGGGAAAAAATAGGGCAGATTTGGATTAAAACACTTTCATAACTGCAGTATTATTGCTTAGTGATGTATTTATACTGCAGTTTGGGTTTTATATCTTTACTAGAAGGATGTCTGGAAGAATCAACAAACATAAGAATAAATAGTCTTGTAGAAGTCCTTGTGTTTCTGTTGTGAAAAGTGTCATGGACCCTTGATCAGAAGTGGAAAGCCTGCTTTTTGCCCTGCCTTTCAAGAGAAGAGGCTACAGCTCTGAGCACATGGTATCAGCTGGCAGGAAGGTCACTTGCGCCTTCCTGTGATCTTTGCAATGCCAATCCTTCATTCCTTCATGCTAAATTTAAAATTTCTATCTGAGTTTCATCAGTTCTGCCCAGTTCCTAGTCATAGTGTTATATTTCAATTGATAGGTAAGTAGCTACCTAACCATAAAGACAGAAGAATTTGGGTGAGTGAGAAACAGGCAATATTCTCCCCCTCTAGTGTCCTGGTCTTGACAGGCTAACTGGAATATTTCAACCCCTATTCCCCTATTATAGGGAAATAGCTGCCAGAGGCAGTGGCCTTCCTCAAAGACAGAGATAATGGGAGAATGTTCTTTTGCAGAGGCCTTTTGCGCAAGTTCGTGGTATTAATAATTGGTGTCAGTTAAAAGAAGATAAGGACTGCTAATCTTTGTACTTGCCAATTCAGCACTGCAGCCTTCACTTACTGAACTTCAGAATGAGAGCAAGGCCTTAGATTTAAAGTACTCTGTACAAATCTAGCCTAATTAATTTCATTTCAAGTATACTTTATAATTTTTAAGTTGTTTCTTTTTGAATTACTGTGATTTAGAGTAAAAATTTAGAAGCATTTAAAGTCAAATTCTCATTGAAACTAAGATCTAAGTACTCTTTCTCTGTGTAAATAGAGTTGGAATATGAAAAAGCAATACTGATAGAAATGATGGATGAGCTAGCCTGCAAGCAGGATATGACACCGAAATACAGTTTTCAGTTTGATGTTTGCAATATATGGTCATTTGAGTATTATTCATAAATACTTAATAAAACCTGCTTACTAAATTGTGATATTGGTATTACATTTTGTATTCCTGAAACACTTACTGCTAGTCTAGGAACTGTTTTGGTATAATAATAGTTTTAAATAAGTGATACTGTTATGGTTAGAAGTGGTATTTCCACAAAAGAGAGAGAAATCACATGTTGTTAATAGTTTGGAAATAGTCTTCTAAAACAAGAATATTCTTTTGATTGAAGGGTGCTGCACAGAGAAGTGATCACAAAGCATCATGAATCATATTTTTTTTTTAATATCAAGGAATTAACTGTAAACTTGATCAAACACTAGACAACCTCGCAAAATATGTGTGTCATAAGTCTTCATCATGTCTTTCATTTTATTTAAATAATCTGTCAAAATGCTTTGTAGCTCGCCATAATTTGATTTTATCACTTTAAATAGCCTGTGATCATTTAAGTGATGTTTGCTGAGCTTGCTTAGATTTGCAAGCTCAAATTGCCCTTTGATGTAATGAATAAACCACTTGTTGGCTTTTAATAATGGTACATGTTCTGCAGACCAGTCTCTATGAAAAAAGTCATTGAAAGAATGCTATAGAATACATATAAAGTACCAATTTTATACAAGTTTTTCTTTGACTTTTTTCCTTTTAAAAAAAAAAAATCATTTAAGTAAATAAATGAAACTTTTTTTGCTTTTTACCTTTTATTTCCAAAATTGCTATCAACCAGTAATTTATTTTAGTAGCTACTGTTCTGAATTAGGCTTTGAACTAATGACTTATAGATGAAAATTATGAGTGATCAATCCCGAGCATTTTCTACACCCTTATTCTTGAAGTACTGGAGTAAAATTACGCACAACATATTTGCCTATCTGTGAAACTGAATTTTAATCAAATGTTAACAAAATTCTGAATTTTAGATTCAGAGAAGATGGCACAATACTTAGAAGAGGAGCGACATATGAGAGAAGAAAACTTGAGGCTTCAAAGAAAATTGCAGAGGGAAATGGAACGTAGGGAAGCACTCTGCAGGCAACTGTCAGAAAGTGAATCTAGCTTAGAAATGGACGATGAAAGGTTTGTATTTTCTAGCCATCCAGATAGGTTGGCATTTCATTTATTAATCAATACTCATACTTTTTTAATATTACAGAACAAGTAGTTATAGAAATAACCAGTATATGCTTTTAATATACGTATCAAATTTCAACATGGTGCCCGAATGTCTTCAATAGAATTGTATCAAACTTGTGTAGAAATGCATTAGTTTTAATAGTAAGAAAGAAAATATTTGTATCTGAACATTGCTTAGGGTTTTGATAATGTATATTGAAATAAATATAGCTGTGGAGTTGAGATTCACTATAATTTATCATATAGTACCTTGGGTTTGCCCCTAACTCGGTAACTGCAAGGAGTTCTGTGAGATAGGAACAATGCCCTTACTTGGGCCTAATTTGTCCTTTCCAGAAAGTAAAATGTGTTTTGGCCAAATACAAAGGGATACTGTGTAAAGCCTTAGAGAGAGGAAGCATTTCCAGAACTGTTGGCTTGTTCTTGATGTCCAAAGCATAACATCCTTGGTTTTTTTTCTCTCTCCACTGCAAGCTGCATTGCTTGCACTGACCTTACAGATAGTCTTGAGTTTTTCATGGTTTTATATGATGCCTTTTAGTGTTTTCTCACGTCATAGTCTTATGACAGTGTTATATCTTCAAAAAGTTTTTAAGTACACTTTGACTAAAACATTCTTATTTCTTATCAAATGCTCACTATTTTGTTGTACCATTTTACGTTATTTTTGATTTATAGTGGTCCTTTAAAAAAAAAAAAAAGGCAAAGTTACCCTGTACTGTGTATTCTTCTGATACTGAGATACTTCTTCTTGGGTCATCAGTATATTTGTTATAAGCCATAATTTACCAGAAACAAAGTACCAGATATTTTGTTTCAAGGAGCACCATTAAATGTCAAGATGGTGTTTTCATTTTAATGAAATACTAGGCAACTGACATATATTGCAGTAGAATCTGGTATTAAGATGTAGTGAATGCAATATAAATTATACTGTTAGAAACACAGGATTCTCGTGTTTCAATCTATTTTTATTAGCCTAATCTATTCTGCCAATATTTACATTGTAATGGAAGTACAGTCAAAATCTAAATTTATGTGAATTACCAGTATTAATCAAAAAAGTAGAGTATCTTAATGATTTTTTTTTTTTTGTCAACCAGTTGTAGGTAGTGGTAATCAAAAAATGCAGGAAAATTTGATTCCCTATTCTGTACTTCTAAGAAATTTCATTGTAATGTTGATTTTCTTGGTACTACAAAGCATGACAGAATTGCTCCACAACAGATATTTGCTGTGTAAGTAATACAAAGTAAAGGGAAGGAGGAAGCAGATTTTAGAATGGTTAGTCTTAGAAGAACTACATAGACAAAATAATCGTGGAACTGCATGCAGTAATGATTTTAAAATGTAAATTTTTGTCAGTTTACATTGTCTTCCAAAAAATGATGGTGGTGATGGATCAGATATCCATTTTTTTCAGTTGCATTCTGTTAGCTGATGATACTTATTTTTCGTGGATGGGGGTAGATGAAGATGCTTCACTGAATGCAAAATACACAGCTCTGAAAACTTCTTCCTCCTGACTGGCAATAGCTTTGTCTTCTCAATCCTCCATCCTATTCTCTGGAGTAGTAGGGAAATATCTGAAACCAGGAAGCATACTAACAGTGTGCTGCTATTTTGTATCACCTGATCCAGGTCCTAGCATGACGTACAGAAAATTGTCTTTATGTAGAATAAAATACAGTTAAATCAAAGACCACTGCCTTGCTGTAATACATGTACTATCTGCATTGCAAGTTACTGTGTGTTGCAGAGGTAGCCTAGTCAGTTCAATTTCACTAACATTGGCACTGGTAGCTCTTTAGAAACCTTGTTAAACTTTAATTTGCCAATTTGTTAATTTCCTGTTGTTCTCTATTGCAGCTACTTTTACTACCTGATCTACCTGTATTTAAACAAATTTTGGCATCACTACAGTGTAGTGCCTCTTTAGGTGTTGTGGCTTAGTAACTCTGAATACCCTGGTTAAAAATCAATAAGATGCAGTATCAAAACATGTTTCAAATAGTTTATGAGCTGGCTCACAGATCTCGAAGCAGTCATCAGTGTGAGTTCCATCAAATAGGAATATTTTTAATGCTGCTCTATGTTGGGTTTTTTCCTGTGACCTGGAAATAAATGTAGCTACTAAGAATTTGAGAACACAGTGATAGAAGGGGAGACAAACAAGAGTCAAAGGACTGTTTGGTAGTTAATTTTGCCTGCTGCTTTGCTGTGTCCTGTAAAGAAACCCAAGCTAAATGTAATAATACAAACCCAAATACAGGTGCATTGATTTGCAACCGTATGTGCAGAAGGTGAGCAGGGGAACCTGTAATCTAGATGACGACTAAAAAAATCTAGGTGGAGAGCGCATAAGCAAGTCAACCTGAAAGCTGCTGGCCTAGTGCTGTGGAAAAAAGTACATAAAGTTATTTTTGAGATATAAACAGTAAATGGCAAATAGTAGCAATTGGTATGATTTTTATCTCCTTTTATAGAGTACTTGATGGCTGTGAAGAAGCTTCACTGTATTCGATGTGTAAAGCACAAATAAATGTCACTAAAATTATTACAGGTGGGGAAAAACGCCTTGCTGAAGTTCTAATCTGTTCAGTTTATCGCTGTGAAGTGTGGGAGGTGTCTTGCAACACAACCTAGAAGTATCTTTAGCGGTAGAAAGTCCTGGGTTCAAAATGTGTCTCTGCTCCAGTGGCAAAAGATGCCACGAGCAAATGGCTACACATTGAAACCAGAGGGATTGAAGCAGGAAATAGGGCATGTTTTTCACTGTGAGGATGATCAGCTGTTGGAACAGAATATTGATACATTAATGTGGAGGGGTTCTCCCCGCACACACACCCCCACCCCCCTTTGCATGATTTCAGATTAGTGCTGAATGCCTTTTTGGAAGATATACTCTAGCCAGATAAGCTGTTGAGTTCAATGTAGAAATGCTGTGTAAAGTGCGGGAATGTAGTATAGATTAGATTGGATGACATGATTTATACCTCTGGCCTTAATATGTACTATTCTAATCATATGCAAATCGTACAGTTTTAACTGCTAATGACTAAGATAAGTCCAGCTATTTCCATTGAAAGTTAAAGCAGTATCTGAGACTTCAGCAGTGACAAGACTTCCTATCATGACTTCTTAAAGGTGACTGGTCCTTCATTAATCTAATATGATTCTTATGGGAATTGAAAAAAAACCAACACAGTGAAACATGTAAAACATGGCACATTTTAAAAGATTTGATCTAATTATTGTTTACCTTTTTTTGTTAGATATTTTAATGAGATGTCCGCACAAGGATTAAGACCTCGCACTGTGTCCAGTCCTATCCCTTATACACCCTCACCAAGCTCTAGCAGACCTATATCACCTGGTAAATATTTAACCCAGTTTCTAAAATTATTGTATGCATCACATAGTAATGTGTACTGTTAATATATTTAGGTCAGTAGCCTTTCAAAGCTAGTCTGGAGAAAAAAACCTGCATCCTAAATGTAAGAATACTTTTACCTTAGAAGTCTTCTAGTGCAGCATGTTTTTGGATGGTTCTGTTATACACTGTGAACAGATATTAAAGGTCAGATAAGTAGCTATCACTTGAACTTCTATTTCTCTCTTACTGTCTCTTTTTTTCTCTCTTACTGTCTCTTTTTTCTTTTTCTTTTTTTTTCTCTCTATAGAAGTTGCCCAACAGGATGCATAGTTCAAACAGATTTCTAGAGTTCGGTGATGAACTAGTTATGAGAATGTATTGTGTTCTGAATCAAAACTTCTTATAGAAGTCTCATCTTGAATGTGTTGAAAAAAGTCAGTTTCCATTTCTCTTTAGTAGAGAAATGGCTTTTGTACTTCTACTATTTTCTATTGTAAAACAATAACTAAAAAATTAAGAATTTCTGTCTCTGCTACTTTGTATAACAGAGGCAGACTAACCTTTTCTGAGTTTTTAATTACTGAGTATATTTTTTAAGTCAGAGGAAATGTATTTGTGTTACTGACGCATTTATTGACTGAAATTTAAAATCCCTTAAAATTGCACTTAGACATTCATTAAAAGTTGTTGGCCACAGATGTTATATGGCCATCACAAACTCACTTATACATAATGAAGCGAATCCTGCATGCCCTGCTTTTCCAAGTTCACCTTTAGCAGCTGTCAGACAGAGTCCTGCACTAAGGGCAAATGAGACGTGCTCTTTATCGACACATTCTGCAAGATGGGATTGAGACATTTCATTACACAGGTCTGCTAGAATGTATAAAATGTTTTTAAACTCTTTAATTTTCAAGATTGACTTCAGTTTTTCAGAAGGACTCAAAATAGTTTTTGTCCAGGTATTGCAAAAGGAGTAAGCATGTGTGAAACCTAGCTATGGCCATAAGCCGTGTTACAGAGTTGAGCATTTATGATAGTTTTTCAGGAGGCCTTTGGGCTTCGGAAATGAGCCAAGTTACCTGACTTTCGGTGTTTTGCAAAGTGTGTTACCAAGAAAAGGATACATGTTTTTTTTTATCCTTTTTCTGTAACTAGGTGTACAGGAATATAGTCATGTTAACAACTGTTCTGGAGTAACTACTGAGCACATTCATGGTCTACATATGTGCAGCCTTCATACTAATATTCAATACAATACATACTAATATTCAGCTGCACATTGTATCTGCTGTCCACACAGTGGTTGTAGTTAAAAGTATCTGTAGGCAAAATTATCTGGTAACCTACAGGCTTGTGTCCTAGATTACCTGGAAATGCACCCAGTTTAGATTCTGATGTGTCAATACAGGAGTACTCTGCTGGTTCCTACGCTGGGACTGAAGCACATTCCTTGTTCCCTTTGGACTTTACTTCCCATGGATAGTTGATACCAGAGTGCTGTGTTCTAGTGGGAGTTACATCCTACAGCAGGCAGGGGATGTTGAAACACAGCCTGAAGTAGAGTTACAAATAGCACAGCTGACACAATTGTTTCTAATAGAGTTCACAATTTTGGTGATGTTGGTGCAGTAAATGTTCCAGGCTAGCCCTTCTGCACAGGCAGCTACATTACTCTCCTTCACATCTGATAAATTAATAGCCACAGTTGGGAAGTTTCAGACTTAAGAAAAATAGAAGCAGCAGTTTGTTAGAGAACTAATGAGATCAATAGGGAATTTTGTATAGCTGTCTGGGATATATGAATGCAGTAATGGATGAAAACAAGTAGTTGTTGAGAGCACTTTATATCTAAAATAGTACAGTAAGACACTGTCAAAACTATCAGTACAGAGTAATACAACAGTTCTATTTTGCAATATTGCAAAGGTGACTTAAAGCGTATTTTTTGCCTTTTATTGTTCTGGGCTCTTGTCTCTGATTTGGAACACGTTGTCACCCTCCTGAATGTTGGCGTGTTTCTGTCCTTGTGCTTACAAAAGCACTTAGCTGTAAGACATGCTATACAGACAATTAGATTGTGCAGTCACTCTGTTCTAAAGTTAACAGTGATGCCGTTGGAGTCCCTTGTCATTTGCAGCAGACATATATTTGGGATGTAGCAAACTTAGAATTAAAGAAGGCAAGGGGAGTATGTTTTCTTACATTACTTCATTAGTGATCTCAGGCTAGAGGTTTGGGTTTTTTGTTTGTTTGTGGTTGTTTGTTTTTTTTTCTTGCACAAGATCTTGTTTCATCAATTGTAGGCACAAACACAGATACCTACAGTTAAAGACAAAGCTGGGTATTGGTGCATACTGTAGCTGCAGTGGCACTGTTTTACACTGATTTAGTGTGGAAGAAGTGTGAAAACTATTAAATCCAGTGTGGTATTACAAAAGTTTAATAGACCTTTTGAAATTCTTTTTGTCATAATTCTGCAAAGCAGTTGCTAATGTCTAATACTGAACAGCTGAGGAAAGTCTTGTCTCCTTTGTCTCCTACTTTACTGACATTTTTGTCAGAAAGCAATAATGAGCCAAAGGTTTTGGAAAATGTGCTGTTTTGAGAAATACTCAAAATGTTCAGAAAACTTCAAGGTCTGAACTTCAAGCACTTAGCGGTTGCTGTTTCTGTTTACCTTGGTTAATTATACAGGTACTCTGTTATAAATTAGTTCTTACAGAAAGGATATATTTAGATGGAAGACTTAGATATTTGCACTTCTGAATATTAGGCTTTCCTTAATGTGGATAAAACAAGTTGCAATTTTAAACGTTAGTTGGTAGCCTAGTCCAGCTAGCAGCTAATCCCAGAATGTTTTAACTTCACAACCCCAAAGATCTTTGGGTCCCTGCCTATAAACGGTGAGGTCAAACAGGAAGAAGCCTGGATGGGAATCTGATATGCCTTGGAGCAGCCACCCACATCCAGTTTCTTTGTGGAAACCCATAGTGGCCCAGTGCTAGATGGCTTCTCCAGGCACAACCTCTCTGCTTCCTCAGACTGGATTTCATTCAGAGAGTCATTTCCTCCGAGGAGAAACAGAAGACAGGGTGGAAATACTTGTGGACTAAAACTAAGCTGCCAGGGGAGCCTTACACCATTTATGCTAAGTGAAAAGCTATTTTTAACATTGTGTAACGTATGTTTTGAAACATGGTGGCAGTTACCATTTCTTAACTTATCATTGATTCAGAACTAAAAAAAAATTTAAAAACCTTACACTTTAGCTTGTAATATAAACCAGAATGTCGATGTTACCTTGTTTTAACAATTTTTAGGTCTGTCATATGCAAGTCACACAGTTGGTTTCACACCACCAACTTCACTGACTAGAGCTGGAATGTCTTACTACAATTCCCCAGGCCTTCATGTGCAACATATGGGACCATCCCATGGTATTACAGTAAGTATTTAATTTAGTAAATACTTGCTACCAAAGTCAGTTTGGTTTTAAAAGTTATGATTGCGTGTCCTTAAGCTTTTTTACAAAACATTTTTGTAAATGTTTGTTTTTGTCTCCTTACTCCAAGATATCTATTGCTGCTTTCTTCAACCCTGATTTTCCTCTTCACCCCTCAGAAACTGATTCTTTTTGGAGAACCTTATTTTCTGCAAAAGAATAGGATGTATTGTCGTCTTAAGGACAGTAATAGGTATCATCTTATGGATCAGCAGGCAGGGTGTGAGAAGTGATGTTCTAAGTTACTAAGCTTATCCTGGGAAGTAAAAACATTGCTTTCATTTTTCTCCTAGTCTCCACCATCTGACGGATGAGTCATCTGAGGTTGCTCCAAGCTCAGGTTTTCTTCAGGATGACACACAATGCTACCATCATGTCACTGTAACAGGCAGTTAACTCTTATTTTCTATTCTCATTGGCAAAGAAGAAGTTAATATAAACATTTGTTAGGGCAATTTCTCATATCTTTCAACTGGATTTGTTTCCTTTTTACCTGCCATGTTTGATGCATTTCTATTTAATTGTGTTTCTTCTAAATATTTGTGGAGTTTAATGAGCAAACAGAGCCTATATATTGACCATTTGGCGAAATACTTTATAGTTGTTGTATCAAGACCATTTTGCTTTTTCTCAACAGGTATGGTGGTGTGTAAATATCCTGCAAGGTTTTGCATTTACTTGTCATTCTCGCATGTGAAAACCTGTTTCAGTAGAATTTTTAGTAGAATGCTAAAATATGGCTGCTTCTAAAATTGTTTAGGTGAGCGTGCAAAGGTTCCTGTTAATTTCACCGAGCTAAGATAGGTGGGAACACTACAATAGTGGGTAGAACAAGAGGGAAGGTGGAGCTCAGCAGGGAGGTAGAATCCTGGTCCGGGTTCAGGCAACTGCTGTGTCATATGAGTTAGTCACAGGAAGATCTTTATGTTTCTGGAAAACCTGGAACCTAATTTTACAAATAAGTTTTTTCAAGGAACTTCAGTCTCTGTGAAATACTGCTGTTTCTGAAACTGTAAATTAATTGTGTCACGCTTAGTCACTATGAAAAAGATCATCTTCAGGACAAAATTCTAATTGTTTTGAGAAAGTTGTTGATAAGAAGCTCTTGGCTTTGTCTTGATACTGAAACCAGGTCCCTTCATATTATTAGATGTCCTCAAATGCAATAAATGATTTTAAGTGTTTCAGAGACATCAGTCAGTTGTCAAGAATCCCTTGGCTTTTCGCATAGACCATTAATCTACTCTACATAGTTGTGCAGAAAAATAGATACAATATACATTATTTGACTAAACTGCAGTTTGATTCTTGGCTCGTCATTTTTGATATCTGTTACAGAATAAAGTGACTTTACTTGTACTACACTTGGTATAGCACTGTAATCATGCTTCTCTCCAGAGTTGATCACCTGTGGTTGATTATTAATTGTGGGTGGGTGGTTTGTCATGCCATGAGGTTATTGATTAATGTTAACTGGAGTGGTAAGTACTGAGCATTTTGGTTTCAAAAGTGCAGAAGTTAGTGTTGTGCAGTGTGATTTATGGTTTTTAGATTGCTAACATTAAAGAAGTTTCCACCCCCCTACTGGTTTGTAAAGATAAAGTGGGTTTTTAATTTTTGTGTTTACATGTGCAGGTTGTGGAAAATATGTGGTTTCTGTTGAGGGGAGCTCTCTAACAACTCTCTCATCCCTGCAGCTCAAAGGGTTGTAATCTTTTTTTTTTGTTCTCCAAAGAATAACTTGTATTATGCTTTGGTCTTGCTCCAGTGTGCAGGCTAAGAGTCTTTCAGAAAGCTAGAGATTCTGGGCCAACTCTCTGGCATTTGAAACATTTCCACCCCCACTCAGGTGCCACATAGTTGGACTTCATACGCCAGCAGCGTAAAGTTAAAGGTTCATCGGCACAACCGGGAGGTGCTGTCTCTACAGCATCTCTCATTTCTTTTTAGGTTGCTGGTCATCATAGGTAAACATATCTTCAGGACGTATGTCTTGTGTTCGTTTCCTGCGAGCTGACAGGAAGGAATGCGTGTTCTGTTTGATCTCAAAAGTACTTCCCCTTTCCTTTGCTACTTCATTCAAAGTAACGTTTATTTTATGTAAAAGTTGTATTGTGATTCTTGCAGTGTTTTGAAATTGATTCTTCCCACGTTATTGTTCAGATTTTTTTTGGTGTTTTTTTTTCTTCTTTTTCCTTTGCCAAGCTCAATAAATTGATTAGAGAACTTGCACCTAACATTGTTCAGGAGTGTGTTAAACATAATTTCAATATTTGTTCTGCAGAGGCCTTCACCACGAAGAAGTAACAGCCCCGACAAATTTAAACGTCCCACTCCTCCTCCTTCTCCAAACACGCAGACCCCAGTGCAGCCACCTCCGCCACCACCTCCACCACCAGTGCAACCTACGGTCCAATCCGCAGCATCGCAGTCAGCCACTTTTCAACATTCAGTGCATCCCTCCTCTCAGCCTTAGTGCATGTGCTCAGCAGTCTGTATGTCAGAAGTGGACTCATAACATGGAGCAGTTTACTAAAAGCCAAAGGCTTACTTGGCATATTTGAATTTGACTTATTTGCACTGAGGTTATATAGGCTTCACTGTTAATTGTGTTGTAAACGTTTGTATAAAATGCAGCCAGTGTTGTGGGTCTACAACACTAACTTAACAAAGTTTTCCATCAGTGTTTACTTGAACTACATGTATGTCCATTCTCTGGCTGGAACATTTGCTACTCTGTTTGGTAATACGGCATTATGTCGTTTTGCTTGGCTCCAAAGCTTCATTTTCCTGGCTTTTAGGTTTGTAAAATGAAAGGGATACCTTTTTATATTTTTTCATGACAATTTGCAGAAAATTAAAGGCATGATGGGCTATATGATAAATTCTGAAATATTACAGTGTTTACCAAGCTTAATGGAAAATCAGCACTACGTTTCAGTCATTTGAAATAACAGCTTCTAGTGCAAAAGTGAGTCAGACACCCTAATCAGTGCCCCAGACACATACTCTATTGTATTACGTAGTAAATAAGCTTAATTCAGCACACAGGACACATCCATACTTCTGTTTAAAGGCACCTCAAACGTATGGTACAGTTTGAATTTTACAGTGAGGGAACTGGCTTGTCGGAGACGGTGGAATGTACAATTTGCGGACCTTAAGATTTGATGATTTCGCTTGACATTTGCATTAACCTGTAAGCTGCCCATACTGTGTGATCTGTCACCAGTAACTTCGGTAAGTGTGGTCCTGCCCACAGGTTACTGATAGCTGATTAAAGTGTGCTCTTTGGGTTTTTTGCTGCAGAAGGCAATGTGATTGTAGAGAACAGCTGATGATAATTTTTTTCTTGTTAAAATATATTAATTGTTATTCCCCTGAAGCAAAGTTTGAACAGGTATTCTAAATGTTCAAAAGTCTGTTAGAAAATAAGATATAAGATGAGCATATAGGAATATATTGGCGTAACAGCCACAATGTTGTATTGCTTGGTAGAAACAGAGTACAAGAAAGTAGCACAACATGGCACTAATGAATGCTTATTTAGCAGCCTAAGCCGGTACAATGTATAAAGAAATGTATTCTGAATACATTCTTTCCATTCATTTAGCACAAATAAATTGGTTTCACTTTGCAGTGGAACAAAGTGTCACTTCTTGATATTGACATCTTAGTTACGTTTTTCCTGAGGTTCCTGTTGAGTACTGAGGTTTATATATTATTGATGATTTTAAGTGGTTTACCTCATATATATATGGATATGTGGGCCATGGAAAATGACAAGAGAATGTTTATTTTATGAGAATATGTATCTGGCTATAATCAGAGCAGAACATGAGTAATTTATCTTTTGTTTACAAAAGTTTGTTTGACATGCCTAATGCTTTATTAAGGACATTTTTAAGAAGGAAGTACAGCATTCTGGTAGTATACTAACACTTGTACGTATGTTTTCACGTTTGCCACTCACCTATTCAGTAAGAATTGCAAACTGAAAATCTTTATAAAATTAGTGCTCTAAATCAAAATAGTAAGTTAAAATAATGTTGTAAAAGGTTCCGCTTAAGACAGAACTAGAATTTCTTCACTGTAGCTATGTAGTGTCAGCTCTGAGAGAATTTAGAGAAAATGCATATATAGTCTATTACACTTCTTAAACCAATACGGGATCAAGTGCATTATCAAATTACATTGGTTGTGGTCGTGACTCTCCAATTAAGTGATTCTTAAGATTGTGGCAAACCTAAAATTTGACCAGTGCTTCCATCTGAAAATAATTGACTGTAGCAGATGCTCACCTTTCCACAGGGGAGACTCAGCTGTGAGCACTGTAATTAAACAGAGCTGCTGAATCAGTGCTAGGATTGCATGTGAGAAAATTACAGGCAGTCGGAGGTGGGACTAAGGTCGAGATAGGATCGGTTTAGTTTGGTGCTTGTCCTTTTGTAAACATAAGACAAAGAAAAAAAAGATATTCTTTTATAAGTAATATTCCAGCTCAAGTATCCCACTATTTGAAAGGGTGCTCTCCTTTCTGAAGTGCTTTGAGACCCTTGGCCATACGGCTCCAAGAGTGTGAGCTCATAGTGGTGGTAGTATGAATGCAGCGGGGGAAGGGGAAAGCCTTTCACAGTGTTGTGTTAAGATCTTAAAATGGAAAATCACCTAGAATAATTTACGTTTGAAGCATATTCCAAAACGGAATTTGCGTTAACCCAAGTTCAGCTGCTGTTACAAAGTGTCTTAGAGAACTCTCCTTACTATTCCAGTGGGACTGTTACCAGAGGAAAGTAAAGAACTGACAAATGTATACTCAATCTTGAAAGTGTAACAAGGCGCTCAATTGGCCTTACCTAAGAATGCTGAACAAACATTTGCTTGCAATCAGAAGTGTTAAACTCTATTTGTAGACTTTTTGAATAAGATGAGAAATTGTGCACAACCATCTCCTAATAAATGTAAATGGATTTTCAGTTTTCCTTGTGAATTATAGTCGTGAATTATAGTAATGAATTATGATTCTGCAGCTGTGTTTTTTATCAGATCTCCTATAGACTGGAGAAACTCACTTGACAGTGAGGTCCACTTACTATGATGGCTTAAGTGCTTCATTTCTTTATTTCAGAAGCACCTGGGTGGGTTTCTGTTGTCCTTTTCATTACTAATGCCTGTCAGTTGCACAGTGCATCATCACTAGTGTAAGGCTACAGAAGCAATTTTTAGCAGTGATAAGCGTTTTGTGAGTGTCCCCTTTACAGTTAAAGGTTTAAAAAAACCTAAAAGAATATATGGTTTAGCTGTTTCAGCAGTGCTTTCCTCTCTGACAATCAAGCAGCTTTCTTTTTACTTTTTTTCTCAAGGGATCTGGCTTGGACACTGGAATGCAGCTGATACTCTGTAGAGCATTAAGAGTTTATTTTATCCACGATTTGTTCCAGAGAAGTTCTTTGGAAGAAGAGGTGGGACTGTTTGGAAATAGTCTTCCAGCTAACAGCCAGATAAGATTGTTTTAATTACATGTACTCCTCTGAGAGCATATTCCCAAAGGCAGAAAGGACTATCAGAGTTTTTCAAGAAAATGCCAGTGCTTTTCTATTGGCAGTCGCTGTAGTGGAGCTGAACAGAACATGATTCCTTTCCTGTTAAAATGTTCACATTCAGGAGTTCATCTGCCTGGGTGGAATCCCTGTGCACTTCAGCTGAATGAAAACTGCAGTCTTGGAAGCAATGAAAATGAGAAAGCTTTCTGAGATCTGTGCAAGTTGCACTGCAGTCAGGAGACAATATAGACTCCATATATTTTGTTAAATAAATGGAAGCTGATCATGGAGACAAATAAAAGAGCCTTGAATACTTTGTCAATCAAAGAATGCAGTCTCTCATCCTCAGTATTGATTATTGCTTGCTAAGGGGATGCATACAGGGACCTTGTTTAAGTCTTGTAGTACTTTTTCTAATCCTAATGCTTAGTTTTACAAGCAGTACGAGTTCTAATACTGTTCAACTCTTTTGATGTTTCCTTTTTGTTTCAGTCATGGCAGTCTATTTCTTTTTGATCCTTGGGAGTCTACAGAGCATGGACTATGCAGAGCATATTTCTCCAGTTCAAGCCATCTCATAAGAAACCAGAAGGTTTATGAGTGTAAGCTATAAAATTATAATACATGCACATGTTACAACAACCTTGTTGAGGAGAAAGATCTATCCTCTTGACGGGAGAGAAAACAGAGCCCCTAATTACCAAATGGACTGTATGCATAGAGACAATCTGATTTCCTCAGTTCCCTGAGGAGCTGAATTCCTCTCCCAGCCCTTTTTGGATTCAAAGTAGAGTTCTTAATGTTTTAAATTTTTTTTTTTTTTTTTTTTTTAATTTCACATCTCACTGTAATAAGTACTCAGGATATCCTTCATGTTCCTTTTGGGTAATAACCACTAGTCCCAGTACAAACAGAGGTTAAGTGTCATTGCTACTTTGAGGACCGGAGGAAGTCACTGAATATGCCAGACCGTGGCCTTTACAATGCAGCTGTAGTTCAAGTAGGAGTGTGTGCTAATATCAAGATTTTTTTTTTTTTAAGCAGCTGCTGCTGTTTTTGCATTAGTAGTGTGCCATGAAGAGGAGATAAAACTATGGAGTTTGGCACTGCGTTAACAGACAGTTGCTACATTAGGGAGAATAGTGCTTGTTCCTATTCAACTAGTTAGGCTCCAAAGAAAAGTACTACCTCATCTTTAGGTTGGGATGATGTGGCCGCAGGGTCAGGAGAAATGTCATAGCTGTGCTAGGTTTTGTTCTGCGTGTATTACCTGGATAGGAGTCTTTCCTCACTGGAACTGGGCTCTGGAGGTTATAAAGCTTTTGTAGAGGAGGAGTGGGAAGTTAGGACAGATGGTTGAAGGTTGAGTTTGAGAAAACTCTGTGTGCTTGTAGTAAATTGCTGCTCAGAGTACTCTTTGGCTAGGCCTGGGAATTGCCTGTACTAAAACTACAGTTTTTTTCTGTGTGGTTTCCTTTCAAAAAGTGCCATGTTGCAGTTTTTTAAGTTCCTGACATTGGTATCTAATGAAAGGAAAAAAAAAAAAAAGGCAATTCCCCTTTCCACAGAAATACCCGAAGTAGTCTTCTACATGCAAAGGCAGGTTTTCTCACCATATAAATTAATACTGTGTCTATAAATGAAGGTGTTTTATTCTAGTGGTAAAACCTAAGCTGTCCAAGGCACTTTAGTTTGTGATTGCTGACTTTTGTTTTGGCAGGTGTTTCAGATGAAATCTAAGCCTCCTGTGGAGGAAGAAAAAAAAAATCACCTGACAGCTGTAGACTGTTCCTTTCCTGCAGAAATACAGCAATCTCCTCAAATGCAAGTAAAAAAATGGAACAAGCATTCTCGAGCTTTTCTGAAGCTTATATTTAATTTCAGTACCTTGGTGATTGCTCTTGTGTATTTAGAGTATCTATCTATGAAGCTTCATTATAGGTTGGTTGGGTGTCTAGCTGGTTATTCCTATATGTTTTCCTGATCCTACTGAAGGAAGCCTGTTCAAATTCCGATCAAATTTACAAATCCACTGGTTAACAACAATGGTCAAAGTGCAGATTTGTTGAGCATGAATCCAAGTGATGACTTCAGAAGCATTACATTGTGTTGGTGTGAGTTGGAGCTTATTGTTGAAAGAACCTCAGATACAAAGAAGGTTTTTTAGCAGGTTTCATTTTATTCCTGTATTAGCTGTATTATTGCTTTCTTGTATAACTCAAGGTGTTTACATATATTTGTAATTGTTACGATGTGTCTGTAATCAAGCTCATCTGTGCCTTCATGCAGACTTCAAATAAACACTTGATTTTTTTGTATTTACTTGTATGGAAGACTATGAGGTGGATGTATATTTCCTTCTATCTGTCAGCCTGTCATCACTGGGAAAAAGAGGAAGAAAATGACAACTAGGAATCAGACAAAGATATGTGTTTGTCTTTATTTTTGCTGTCTTTGATTCTAGTTGGGCCATTTCTGGCATTTTCACTTAAATGGCTGAGTGAGGAATCTGGGGTTATTCATTTGCATAATAAAGCTTGCATAGGAGATGCTCCTCACTTTGGATTAGGTGAATATTCAAAGTATGATCATGCATGCTTGACTTCATCAGTTTTACTTCTGTGTTGGAAGAATGTAGCTATATTTCTTGAGCTATTATTGTGGGAAAATTCAAGAGTATCTTTCTCCCCCTGAATTAAACATGTATGTTTAACCTTTTACGGATGCCTTCCTTTGAGAGTTTGGGCTTTTTTGCCACAGCAAGAACTGCAGTATCTTTTGGTCTTAGTAGGCCTGCTTACCTTGAGGGTACTTTCTGATGATTGGGGGATTAGGAGAAGAGTAGTTTCATCTTTTTTCCAGTTTTTCTAAGCTCATAGGGACAGAGATGTGTATTTGCACAAAGTTACAGGAAAAACTCATCTTATGTGTTTTGAGTCAAAAGCAGTATATAGCAGTACAGTTACTTTTCTAATCTGACGTTAAGTATGAGAGGAAGAAAAAGGAAATAAAATGTTTCCTTGTCTGTGTTAAGGGATGTGCTGTATATTTTGTAGTTCAGAAAAGAGTGCTTTTACTATTTGTAGTAGTAAAGGTTATGATATTTGGTGATCTACTTCAGCTTTTGTTGATTTTTCTTCTGGACAAACCTGATTACAGTTAAGTAGTTCTACCATTGATGGATTCAGTCATTTTCTAATGGAGATTTCTCTTAAGAATCCTTCATGATTTCTACTATTTTGACATCTTATTAAAACAATCCATTATTATATTTAATAATCAATATTAAAGCACTAACCAATTTGAATTTGTTGATATCTTTGTTAGTTGTAGTGAGTGCTTTCTTAGTACTGGGACATCACATTAACTGTCTTTGGAGAGAAACAGAGAGGAGAAAAGCATGCATGGTGTACTATAACTGCAGTGTTATAGTTGAATTGTAAACGTTTTATTTACAATTGAATTGTAAAGTTTGGATGCCTTAAGACAATGGTATGCATTTGTGAAAATTCCAAGTGTACGTTTTTGTGTCATCCCTTGTGAAATCTCTGGTTTTGTGACCTTTTTATTGTAAGTGTTCATTAGCAGAGAGCTCACGTGTGTACGATATTTAGTAGCTTTAAGTGGTCTTTGCTGTATCTGGCTGTATTGCCAAGTTTCTGGCCTTAGGTCTTAAAGTCTCAGTAGTTCGTACCTATGCTTATCCTGTGTTCAGTGTCTGAGTCTTCCTAAACTCACGAGTTGAATCCACTTGTCTCTGCCTTGTTGTTCACCTGCCAGTCAGGCATATGTCTGCGACCACACGCTCTGCTCTAGTCAGCACAGGCCTCTGCATGCAATATAAAGCATGCTGTTCCATTTTGAACAGAATAATAACAGAATAATCCCTGTATTATGATGGCTGCGTGTTCTTGGGCACCAGGCCATGGAAGTACTTCTGTGAATGCTAATCTAGCTGATCCATGTTATTCTGTTCCTAGAACATACTCAGTATTTCTTAAAATGCCTTTATTCTCCTCTCAGCTGCTGCAAATGCCGAGCAATCAGTAGTTCTGCCTGTGTCCTGGTGAGTACCCTGCCTGACACTGACACAGCTGGTGGGCCTGTGAACTGGATGGATGAGCTGTGTTGGTGCTGTCTGTCTTCACGCATGTTGTTTTTTTTTCTCTGGCATTTGTCTGAAGAGAAAGGAGTTGCTTGAATACTTTCAGAAGACCAGATGAAAAGGGAAAGATGATGCACATGATTGGTTTCATTTCAGGTTGCCTTGTCCAGGTGATCTCCCCTTTAGATGGTTGTTTCGTATTTCTTCTGGTGCTTGTACCCCTTTATAAAGGAAAGGAAGTTCCTAGCATTGCAGGAGTTAACTTAGAAATTCTAGTAAACTGCTGAGAGCAGGAGAAAGAATGATGCATTGCAAAGCAAGCAATTTTAATAAGCCTAATCCTTCCTGTATGTAAAGATGCTGGCTTGGATATCAGTCTGTTTCACATGCTTTTGAGGCCATTCCATACCTTTCAAGGTATATGGTATGTCCTGCAGCCCGGAAGCCAAAAGAGGTTGAAGCCTGTCCTGCATTTCCCAGATGGAAAGTGAAGGTACGTATAAAGACCATTAGTTTGCTTGAATGCAGAAAACAGTAAATACAAGTACTGGGGAGTCTGAGATGGGAACCTTGCTTTTGAGCCTCAGAGCTCTTCGTGAAAATCAACTATGGCTTTTCCCTACTCCTGTATGGGGAAATGTCTCTTCATGCTAACTGGTGAACTGGTGGTGATGCCTGCTGTGACAAACTTTTTTTTCTTTGGGTGATACGGAATAAGAGTTGGAGTATTACAATGAAGAATAAAAAGTGGAAGCTAGATATGGCTTGTGTTTGCAGAGTAGAAAGATACTTCACGCATGTTGTTTATTCTTTATTCTTTATTTTCTTTTAGTGAAAATGCTGTATAGTATGCCCAGTATTTTTTTTTTTTCTCTAAGGCTTGAACAAAATTTGGCATGTGAACTTAATGAAACCAGAACAGCGATCTGTGGGAGTTTCAAGTATCTTGTGTGACCATCTCCATCCCTTGTAGCAAGGAGGGAAATACTGATGTCTAGTGGGACCGATTTAAACTTCACAGCATGAATGCTTTTCTTTGTCATACTGGAGATGAGTTGGAGAAACTACAGGAACCTCATAGAACATCTGGGTGCAGCCAACTGTGTTCAGTGATTGCAGTATGGTAGAGAGCACTTTCTTAGCTTGAGATCCCCTTTGTAATACATTATATGGAGTGTTTTTTCACCTAGTCACAGTGTGGAATGCATTTTTGGGGCTGAGTTTCAGAAGTATACCGTTCCTACCTCCTTTCTTCCTCACTCCCTGTAGTCACGCTCTGGCTTTTCTCCTGTAACTGAACACCCCTCTGACCCAGTGTGAAAAAGCAGTAGGTGTTGCTAACTGGGTTCTTGCCATTCTGGATCTGAGTGCATTTTGACAGTTACTGCTGAATGAAACAGGTTGTAACTTTATAGTGAATCTTAACACTGTCTTGCCTGTCAGCAGCAAAGGGGAAGAGGCCAATAATGAGTCTTTATCTTTCTGCCTGGAAATGGGAATTGAAACTCTGCTGTGACCCATCTTTTTTTTCATTCTTCCTAAAAAAATAATCCTGATTTTTCTCTGGCTCTTCAACATATGCTATCCACTTTTGCTTATTTTTTAGTGAAGGAAGGATAATAATATGAAGTAATTTTGCAGTTCAGCTGAGATTGGCACCTGACTTTCTTTGGAGTATGCACATTTGCTAATTTGCATCACCAAACAAGGCAAATTGTTTTGGATCACTTGTATGTGAATTTTCACAGTCGTGATGTGAAAAGGGTTGGATGGTTACTTTTTTTTCTTTTTTTTTTTTTTTTTTTTTTTTTTTTTTTTTTT
>VXBL01000835.1:1517363-1567145 GCA_013400195.1 Aramus guarauna | reverse complement strand
TTTTTAAATAACTGCCCTTTAGGTGTTGGTATTCCCCTTTCTGTATACCTGCCTGCACTGGGATAGTTGCACCATGCTTAGCTACGCCAAGGCAGACTGATGTCCTCAGAACCTTGTGAGCTTTCAGGTGTCTCGTGCCCCACGGGGTGTATCCAAAGCTGCAGAGGCTGTTGGGAGAGTGGTGTAAGGAGCCTTCCTCCCTCCTTGTAGCTAACTGTGGAGTAAGATGGAAACAAGCGTGCAAGCAGCACAGGCTGAGGTCACCTTGCAGCTCTCTGCTCTGCAAACAAGCATGCTGTTAGCCCACCAGGTTGGGTACTGTAAGGATTGGAGCCCCCCACCCCCCTGGCTATTGGCAGCTTTCTGTCTATGCAGAACCTGAAACAGCAGGAATTTGCAGATGAAAGGCCAGCTCAGCAGCCCTTTCCCATGGCGTGCTTTGCAGCTCTGCCACAGCACAGTCTTGCCTGATTATCCTAAAATCTAAGAACAAACTAAAATGCCATAATGGCCAAAGAAAGCACCTATTGATGTGAAAATGGCACTGGACCCAATTCTATATCTAAAAGTGTGTCTAATACAGATGTGTGACACTGATAAGGGACTGCAGGAGGATGTTAGAATGTGGTGCTGCCACAATGTGCAGAATAAATAGACCTGGTTGAAAGGGAAGAGTGGTATTTGAGGTTAATAAGGGGGCAGAGAAAAAATAGGACAGATATTCAAATATCTTTTGACTAGCCTTTTCCTCTCTGCCTAGCTAGGACTACAAAAACAACTCTGCTGGCTGTGAACAGCCCTAAGCTGAATAACATTAATAGAGTTTGTTTCTCTTAGGCAGCAGCGCTGGCACCAGAAAGTATCAAAGCAAACTCCAGTAAGATCTGAGAGCCAAGAGCTGGATGAACTTTGGAGAGACTTGCTTGCTGGAAAGCTAGGAGCCAGACAGAAGAGTAGAGGGCAGTGCCAGACATAGAAGTATAGAAGTACTTACCAGTAGGGAAAGGGAGGGAAGGAGCCTTGTGGGAATTGCTGGGATGGTTGATTACCCCGAAGGACTCAAAGCTCCTGGAAATGACAGTACGGGAGCCAGGACATCGTTTCTGAGCTGTGAAAGGCTGCATATGACCCTTGGCAATGAAGCATCCTTCTTTATCTGAAATAGGTTATAACTTATGTATCAGTGTATGCTTGAGCAAACTGGGGAAGGAAAGATTGGCCATGAGTTTTGGGGCTGTTGTATGTTTTGTAGGTCTATATTTACCTCTTAAAGTAATCTGTCAATTATCTAGGCCCCAGTGTAAGTAAAGAATATAGCACAGTCTTGGCAGTAGAGAAATTGAAATTCTTAAATATGATCAAATCCACAGCTGTAGTGTTACATATTGGCAAAATCTTAATTTTCACAGGAACCGTAGTTAGAAATGAGTTTCTGTGCATGGGTGATTGAAATCATTAAGGCATTTAAACTTAATACACTCTTGTGTTGTTTTTGCTTGTCAGGGACATATTTCTGTATAATTTTAAAATAATCTATTCACTTCTCCTGCACAGAGATTTTTGCAGCAGACTTAGTGAACTGTAACTGTTATAAGTTTTATTTAAGTTTATTTTCTTGAGTTTTCTTTCCAAAAAAAGTGTTAACCATGACAACATACTAAGGAATTAAACCTGTTAAAACTTACTGCATTCTTCACACTATTAAGGAACTCTAGGATTAGTCTGGCTGTTGTCTTGAGTGTTTAATTAAGGATGATTTTAATACTGTTAGTTCCTGAAGATAATTAAGGATTTTCAAGTTAACTGTTTCATGTTGTGAAAAGTTATTAAGTTTCTTTAAAAACCTTCTATGTAGACTAAAGCACATCCTACTATTAAATGTATATATGTTGACTCAGTGTAACTGAAATTAATACCTCATTTAAGAAGAGAACCTATCCTTTTAGCCGAAACACCTCAAGAGGTTCCCAGAGATAACTCCAGTAATGCCATGCCCTTGTTCTAGCAGTCTCCCTGATTTAAGGGATGGTGTATTGCAAGAACAACTTGTGTGAGTCAAGATTGCACAGTAAAGTTTTGACTTCTATTTTATGACATATTTTAGGAATCTGCCTAACTGAAATGATGGTACTTTGCACTAAAATTCATGTTAACTGTAATTTCAGCCTAAATATTACCTAGATTCTTGGGAAAGTACTATCTCTTGACATCAGTAATCCTGCTAAGCTTGTCTGGAGCGTAATGACTTTTTTTTCTACAGATAAATGTTACTAGGGAAATCTCTATGCATGTGCAAACGTGGTTAGAAATATCATCAATGTCCTGCCAGTTTTACCAGCTATCTTAGCTCTACCCATCTGTGTGATCTGTAAGAGAAAGGCAAAACCAAACCCATTTTTGGACTGAATACTATAGCACATTTTTAGCACTGCCAGCGTTTAAGCTGGAGGCTAGTGTGGAGACTGCCCGTGCTAGGCTCCCGTCTCAGAGTTAAACTGGTTCAGGCTTGTTCCTATCTTTATGTGCAAAGGGTCTGAGGGGAGAGGCGTACGGAAGGAAAACGGAAAGAAAAACAGGAAGGAAATAATCAGCTTCTGTAAATGCTTATCTGCCACGTCTACTGAGAGCAGAACCCCTGAAGGGTTTTTACACTTTGAACTTTTAACATTCAACGTGGACCACTGTTTCTAGGGCAGGAGTGTCAGGCAAGGAATGAAAGACTGTTTCTGTCCTGGTGTTTAACAGCTTAACCACCCTCCATTTTACAGAATGTTGATTTGAATAACGAAACAAATCATGAGCAATACATGAAAACAGTTTGGATGCGCCAGGGGAATAACAAGGGCGAAGAGGGCACGATGTGAACAGAATACTTGCCTTTGCATTGCCTAATAAGTAAGCGAGGGGAAAAATCCAGCTTGTTTTCTAACTGGAAATGGACCAGATTTCAGTACTTTTGCTAGAGTTAAATACCTTGTTTTTTCTAAATACTTGCACTTTACTCAGTCTTTACAGAACTCTGTTCTTTGGAAATATTTGGCGTATTCTGATTCTGAAACTTTTTCTCTGTTTCAGGTTTTCTATTAAATGTAAGAAGGTATCTCCATTTTCCCAGGTTACCTCTTTGAAGAAAACTATAAAAGTAAGCTAGCTTATTTCCCAAAGAGTCCTAATGTTTAATTGATCAAAGTCAGGATGCCTCATGATAGCAACAAAATTTGCTCAAGATTTGCTAAAGATGTACTAGTCAAGCCATTAGATATTGAATAAACTATACACTGTTAGAACTGATTATGACTGAGATTGTCTTTCAGGCTGCAAAATTCACATCTTGAATAGTTTATATTGGCACAAGCAGCCAAAGCAGTAGCCTGGGTTGGTTTTTTTCTTGTGTGTGTGTGTGGTGTAATGAAAATATATTTAAACCTCTTGCCTTCATTGTTCATTTTGACCGGTTTAGGTTTGAGTTTTTGTTGTGGTTTTTTTGTTGGTGGTGGTTGGTTTGGGTTGTTTTTTTGTTAACATGCTGCCAGGTTTATTTGCCTGCTACTTGCTTCTCTTGCAAATCTTGCTCTTTGGTCCGTACTGCATTTTAGCAATCTCCTATAATTGCTGGGGCTGCTTTCCTTTACCACTGCAAAACTGTATATTAGTTTTTTCTTTAATGATACAAATGTCCTGTAATTTATAGATGCTAATGAACCTGCCAAACTTCACTGTCATTATAGCATATAATAGTCTCCTCTGCTGCTGACAGTACAACTTCCATATTCTCACATGCTTTTCAGTTATTGTCTGTCTTCCAAATTCCTGTTTTTAAAACTGTTCTGGAAAGAAGAGTTTGTAATGGTTTGCTTTTTTACAGCACTACCACTTGCATTTATGGATTGCTACCTGATCTTATTTAAAATGTATTCATGCAAGGAAACTTTTAAGATATAATTCAGCAAACATCAATGAACCTTTGATCAGTTCCCCAGAATACTTGGATTTGTTGAGGGCTGAAGCTAGCACTTGCCTAGATATTGTGGGTCAGCTCTTGTTCCTGTTCACACCGATGAAATTACTAAAGTGAAGTTATTTTGGACTTAGACAAGCAGAAATGAGAACTGAGTTTGGTTGCAAATTCCAAAAGGATGAGTGGGCTTTGAAATCAGCTTTGACGTCTTCTACACCTTCCTGAAACTTTCACAGTGGTTTCTAAACTGAACACTTCCTCCAAGCCTCAGATCTCAGAGTTCAATGAAAGGCACAGCAACGTTATTCCCACAGGGGCAAAAGGAGCCAGGGCACTTGTTCTCTCAGCATTTATGCCCTGATATTAAAGTTGCCCACATGATGCTCAGGCTTCACTTTGTTCCTCCACAACAAATCCCCCCAAAATGGAGCGGACAATAAAAGCCTGACACTTGCTACAGCTTTCCCATCCAAGTTGGCCTTGGGCTGAGGTGGGGGGGAAGTCTCAGCAAAGAGCAAGGATTCAGCAAAGACTTTTTTGTTTGCTTTCCCCTCCCAAGTGTTCTGCTCAGAGGCAGGGTTCCTGGCTGCGCCTCTTCTGTTTCCAGAGCCGTTACATAATTACTGCAGGACTTCAAAGATAGGTTAACGGAAGCCATTAAGGATGTTTTCCATCTCTGGACTGGAGAAACTTAAGGTGGTTTGTCAGCCTACCCTAAAGCAGAACACTTCCCTTTAAGGAAAATATAATTATTTTCTGCAAATGCAGCTTTAATTCACTGTTGACCTATTCACATTTAGAATTCATCTCTTTTTACCTTTTTTACTTCAACTCTTTTAACTAAGGTAAAACTGCTCTAAGAGTATTCTCCTTGGTGATGGATATATAAAATAATATTTTAAAAAAATATTATTAAAAAAATATTTTAAAAAACTTGAAGCCATGTCATTTTCTGTGAAGACCCTGGCCCTGTATTTAAGATGATGTTATTGGATATGAAATCTGTGGCAACTGGCCTCTTAGGCAAATCATAGAGACTTCTCTTAATGACTATGGGGGGGGGGAAATGTCAATGAGGAAGAAACTGGAAGAGGAAATTCATGTGTCAGTTCACACACCTATTAACTGTATATGAACGCTCTGTGTGTTAAAAATAAATTCCAAGCCTGTGTAGAGATATTTAAAATAAACTTTCTCCAGTGCCTCAACTATTTCCAAAATACAAAAATTAGTATAGCCAAATAAGGATAGTTTTTTTTCATGTCAAATTAACTTTTTTTTGGTGTGACTCTCAAATCCTTTTAATATCCTTGCAGATATTATGCCTCTTCTGAGGGACTTCTCATTACCTAAAAGTAAGCTGCATGA
Organism: Aramus guarauna; assembly: GCA_013400195.1. Taxonomy (NCBI): domain Eukaryota; kingdom Metazoa; phylum Chordata; class Aves; order Gruiformes; family Aramidae; genus Aramus; species Aramus guarauna. The sequence continues at coordinate 1,561,819 of VXBL01000835.1, read as the reverse complement.
ATCAAGGGAGAAATAACCTTTCTCTGAGGCAAGACTCATCCCTAACAGTAGAGAAGAATCCGAAGAGCTCACTCCAAGCCCAGCCTACCCCTACCTAAATTGCACCTCACTGCAGAACCTTGGCTTGGCCCTCAGACTCATGTTGTGGTCATGGGTCTCACTTGTGCAGTCCCACAGTTCAAGGTAGGACTGCTTCCTTCTTTCAGGGAGCATTCTAGATTCCTGCTGAAAGTGGTCATTCTTTGTCTTAAATACACATGAATTTGCTTTGGGGAAAAAAAAATATCTTCTCCAAAACCGTATGAATTCAAGGTAGAGGCTTCACTCTGTATCATAAATGTGAGATGTAGTCTAATTGCTAACTGTTCAGGCAAAAGCTTTTCAGGTTTTTATAGCTATTGTAAGGGGCAAGAGGATCAGAGCAATCTCTAGCTGGATACCCTCTAAATGAATTTAGATTGGATGTGATCGTGTTAGATTTCCAACCTAGACCTGTTTATGCCTACTAGAGTATACTTCACTTATCTGTTCTCCAGTGACATTGTCTGACTGCCATCTAAATCAATAACTTGGAGCTCTATTTATGTATGTAATAGCATTGGGTTTTCTAAGATTGAGGTCAGTGAGCTGGTGGTTTAGTCTCTCTCCCCTGATCTCATTGTCAAGGTGGGAAGCTTCTGCTTTGGCACTGCCTAGTCTGAAATATGCTGGTAGGCAATTTGCCATTTGATGCCTTGCTTGTATGCATGGTGCACAGACTGTTTTATCCCCTGTTTCTGAGCCCAGAAATTTTGTAGATTAAAGGAAACAGATGCACAATAGATGCACTCTGTGCTTTATATCCTTAGAGTGGGGTATTCTTGTGCCTTATTCATAAGTATCTTTCTGGCCTGTCGTACCGGTAAGTCTTACGAGCATCCCTTGTGAAATAAGGATAACACCAACTGTCCAAAATTCAAGTACTATAGAGAAACTTCTGCCTTGTTCAAAAATGAACGAATGTTTCTAAACATTGGCAGCAGTTATGGACAGCTGATCATCTGGATGATTATGGTGCTCCCACATGATTTTAGCTGCTGCTACCAGCAAGCATCTGATTCCTGATTTGCAGTGGGCAGCAGGTACTCCATAAGACTGTTGAGATGCCCCAGCCTGGCCATGTTGTGTAAGGAGCGTTATTTGTGACAGGTGTCTGGAGTCTTCCTCAAGTGTGAAAAAGCCACAGACAATGGCAATGGAAAGTAAACAAAATCCTGATGCTCACAAAATGAAAGAAGAGTACTGTATGGCTTTGGACAGGACTCACTGTGTGGGTATGTTGCATTGGAAGTGTCATTTGCAGCACTGAGAAGAAACAACCTTGGTCTGTTTTCAGGACAGGGATGATTATGTAACATGCATATATGCTACTGACCATTTGGTCTTCTAATTTTTTTAGTTGTTCTACTACTTGCTGTAATGATTACTGGACAAGCTGGAATACTCCACCTTGATGCAGATTACAAAGGTTTCAAAGACAGATCTTGTTACATAGTTTAGTTGGTAGATGGTGTACCTCAGAGATAAAAGCCCCTCTAGGTTCAGCTATTACACTGAGGTTTGGAAACTTCCCAAATGCTGACCCTGCACAACTCTGGGTCAGCACAAGAACACAGTACTGGCAGATCTTGGGCTGCTAACCTAATGAAATACAGCATCCCGATCTTTTCATCTGGCAATCTTTGCCATATACTCTTTAAGTAGCAAAACCCAAAAGCCAAATAATGTTTACTGAGAAGAAACAAATACATTTGTGTCTGCTTTACAGAGAAGTTACAGAGGAGTCCCTGAGTTGTTTCAGTGAGGGCATACTTTTTTGTATTTGTACTTTTTTTGTAAGGAAGCTCAAATGATCAGTAAACATACAATGGTTTCCAATTCTCCTCACAGTCACTGGGAGGGATGATTCACATAAACTTGGAGAGAGTATCATATTGCAGTGGTAGAACACACCGGATATGTTTACATTGTAGTTGTCAGAGCAAGTACATTTTAAACTAATTTATTGATGGTAAATTGTCCAAGCTCTTTGCAGATGCGGTGAGATTACCAGTACTTGAGATAAATACTGTGCTGTGCTGAAACCGTCTATGCTGCAGAATACAAGGATTGATGATTCAGAGGCAGAGCAAGCATTAACAAGTGGAGGACAGGAGTTAGCAGGAAACCTTGGTGTGGATGCCAGGATTTCTGAGTAGCAGAACAATGACCCACACCTGCCCCACGCAGGCTGTTTCCTGCCTTGTTGCATGTGAGCCACTACAGAAGCTCAAGGAATGTGTCTGTGCAGTCCCTGCTTGCCTGTCCTTTGCAAACCATGGTGAGTTGAAGAGCTGGGCCTGAAAGCTACAGCCCCCTGGTGAGCTTGCATCTCATCTTGAGAGCGTTTACAGAGCTTTCCAAAGCTTAGATGACAAAGGCGTGATGCCAACAGGAGGAGGTAAGCTTTTCTTGGTTAATATTTCTCTTTGGATGCAAAAACCCCCTTACAAGTTATTTTTTCAAGAATCAGTTATGATTGAGAGTTATCTTGGGCCTGAATGTGAATGTAAAGCCTGCTTGCCATTGCTGAGTAACTCTGCGTGTGTCTGCACTAAATGTAGACTAAAGGTGTTTACAGTGGACAAATCTATATTTAGATAAGCCCTGGCAGCAGCTTAACATAGGCTTAAAATAAACCTCTTCCATTGTGGAATCTTACTTTCCCTTTTGTCCCTCCACTAACCGAGTTTGTCTTGGCAGTACAAAATTAGGATACATAGGCTTTTGGGGGCGCTTTATGGACATTTGGAGATAAATTGTGAACTGTTTTAGCATGTGCAGTATCGCCAACAGATTGATGCATATGCATAACTACAAAAATGCAGTGTAATTTGGAATCGTCTCGGCCTGTGAAGACCCAAGACTAGGCTGAGGGCAGTACTGGAAATAAGGCTACATCTGAACTGACAGAACTGCGTTATAGAGAAAAAAATTGACAACATTTGCATTGAAATGAGATTGCACTGAGATGAATTTAGGTTGCTGGCTGTTTCATACTGCTACTATTAGCCTCCCCATTTCATTGACAGAAAATAAATGCTTTCCTCAGTATTTTAATGTGGTTAACTAAGTGAGGGGAAAAGCTAACTCAACTCTATTAAATGAACTTAATACTCAAGCAAGATGAAAAGTGTGTGCCTGTAGTCTGCAGAGTCTCACAGGAATGCATTATGCTGCTTCCTGCCCTGATAAATGTGTGCCATTAAACTTCAGTATTCTCTACTTGTAAGAAGTAGATGAATTGTCAGTGGGGAATAAGCAAACACCACTTCTGAGAACCCATCTCTAGTGGTCATGGTCTACCTGGTGACTACCTCAACAAAAATACTTGCCTTTGATATGTTGAGATTGTCATCTTTTTGCTCTGAAGCTGAAGTCATCTACTTGGCCCCTGTTTGCAGAGGCTGTTTTATGTTGTCTTTACGTATCCGCTGGAGGGTAACTGAGGATTTCTAGAGCATCCAACTGACAGAGTATTGTACGATCTGAGTCCCACTGGGACATCAGCAGGCGTGTGATGTGGTTAGTAACAGCCCTCTCTGTGTCATGTGCTCAACAGGCAGAAGCTGGAGATAGTTCTGTGTAACAAATGAGGCATTATTTTCTTAAAGGACGTTCTTTAATGCATTTGTGCCACCTCATCATGCCCCGTGCCACAGCTCTGATTACTGCAGCAGTCACCCAGGAGTTTGTAGCATGGGACTAGAGGGGACATTCTGGTACTTGCTTTGTTCTAGTTCATGCCACTTTTCAGTGATATTAAGGATCCGGTTCTTCTCTATTTCTGTCCATCCACTGTTAAAAGAAAAAATGTGTTTAACCAATTTGCATCATATTCTTTAATAAATATAGTTATGCTAGCCTTCTAAGGCATGAAGCTAATACAAAATAAAACTTAGAAGAGATCTGATATTCCTGGTTAAAAACAAAAAAACAGAGGTAGCATAAACCAGTCTGCCCTCCCTATGGAAAAGCAAGCACTTTCTGAGCGATTGTATATAGACCACATAAAGAGATGCGACATCCAGAAACAGGAAAGATATATTACGAGGTTATTGAGTCTTTTCTGTAAAAGTGATTAGCTTATTTATGTATTGTGATTTTTTTTTTTTTCTATGCTGGTATTTTCACTGGCATCTGGTTCTCTAATGTAACCATACATACTCACATACACAAGTTTGCTCCTATATGGTGTAGCTCTGACTCTCACCTTTCTTCTGTGAGGAATCTTCTTCCAATCTGTAAAGAAATTTGAATCCTTTCCCTAAAACAATGAGTGCGTTCTGAGCTACCCTAGTATAATATGCACCATCTTAACTGGGTTTTAGTATTACTGTGAGGGACACTTAATGAGATCAGTGCCACATGGGAAGGTGGGGTTGAACAACAGCAAATTTCTATCTCAGTAAAAGTAGCACTTGTGGTCTGTGCTGGCATTGATCATGGTGAAATTAATGGCAAACCTAGAGGTCATGAGAAATCTATGCCGTACTAAAAATGTACTTCATTCACTGAAAGTGGATGCACTAGAAAAATTGAACTGATATATTTCTTTGCTTGGAGATGCAGCACTAATTTTGTTTCCATTTTACACTCTTAGCAAATGTGCTCCATTGCTGCCAGCACCTATTTGTCATTTCATGTGCACTATTGTATTTTAGTTGAGGTATATGTGATTTTTAAAATGGCCTTAGTGTAATTCTCCTTAATGTTCTAATACAAAAAACATCATTATTTAATGAACCCAAGTATTTCCTTTATCAGTTTAGAGAATGCAAATATATGTGGCAGGATCAGAAGATTACATTATGTAAAAATTGTCGTAATTTGTTACAAGAAACTTTTACTTAGCAAGTTTACTTCTGAAATCTTAAAAAAAACCATTCCTTGCAACTACATTAGTTAATGCATTGCATAGCAAGAGTATTTAAGTAAGCAGCAAGATAAAATTATTTCTCTTAGATAACTTTTTCATGTAATCTCTCCATGTCTTCATTACCTGTCTAGGTAGTGTAAGGAAAAACAAAACAAAAGCAAAAAAACCAAAACAAAATCAAAAAAACAAACACCCCCCCCCCCCCCAAAACAACTACCTTTCAGTCATGTAAAAGTAAAAAAAGAGTTTATAGATTATAATTTTTCAACCTGAATGACTGCTACATTTCTTCTGCAAAACTTGTAACAAAAGGTTTGCATGTAATATTTATTTTGCATGTATATATAGATTTGAAGAGTAACATAGAAAACTGATTTACAAATTGGCATTTGGAAGCACACACTGAACAGTTTGTCAGAGGGTGGTTAGGCTGGTGATACAGTTCATGTGAAAACCTACTTCAGGTCCGGCCCATGGTATGCGACTCCTTCAGCAGATGGTGATGTGGACGCATTGCACAGCCTGCTGGCGCTGACAGTCTGCTGGGGGGGGAGGCAGTTCTGCCGCTAGGTCTGCATCTCCCCAAACGACCAACGCAGGCTGTTCCCTGCCAGCATAGCCCTGACGACAGCGGAGGGGGGATGTAGCACTTCATTGGCTTCTTGGGGGACATCTGTATTCTTTGCAGCTTAAGCAATCTTACTGCCTTTCACACAAATCTGAGAGAAGGTATAATGACCCTGCTCAGTGTGGTCAAACAGCACTTGACAAGACTCACTGTGCCTCCCACATGAAGGGTTAAATTATAACTACTGAAGTATTGCCTTTTAAGGCTGCTGGAGACAAATGAGTGGCCTTTAGCCTCTGTAAGTGCATAGATTTAATACATCTGCTTAAATTAAACTCTAGTCAAACTACTGATTGCTTTCCTCACCCTTTTTCCCCTTCAATCATTAATGGACATTTTTCACAAGCAAGTTAACAAAACACCTAAGATGACAATGAACTTTAGACATATTAGCTTGGCCCTTTCATTCCAGAGTCTCTCCTCCTACGCAGATTGTGTAAAGACTGCAAATGTACAAAAGGATGCTTCTCAATCTGGACCACAGGTTACACGGCAGTAGTTGATCAAATATTTAGAATTGTTTTATATTTTGAGATTTTCCTCCATTGCAGATTATGTACCTTCTGTTTAAAAAAAAAAAAACAAACCAAAAAACCAAACAAAAAAAACCAAAAAAACCCCAACAAACAACTCAAACACCAAAAACCCCAACCCCCCAACAAAACCAAAACAAAAAAAACCCCAACCCAATCAAAACCCAAAAAACTCCCAAATCCCCCCCTGCCCCCCCCCCCCGCCTTTTACCCAGGATAATTCTTTCTTGGTCAGTTTTGGGGTGTTCAGCACACCAGCTGTGCTGCATGCTGGGAAGGACACCTTCTACAATGGCTGTTTGAATACCCTCTAAATTTCCTCTCTGTACCCTTAGGAGCTGCTGCCGCTGCACCATCTGTAGAGTAGAGAACATTTCTAGATCATCTGTGCGCCAATATAGCTGCTAGTGACCTAGAACTGCACATCCTGCACCCATGGCTCACCAAAAATAAGGTAACTTTTTAACTAGGTGCTGCTCTCATCCTTGGCCATACTACTTGAGTACCTTTATCCTTTGGATTCTTAAATGCCAGAGGCTGGGAGAAGGAGGGGTTTGTAGGCGTTATTCAGTGTTTCCCTTCATTTTTTATTTTAAAGTGAAGGTTTAAGAATTCTGGTGATGTGTGGGACAAAAGGTTGGTTATGAAAGGCGTGACTATGGCACCGTTATTATTCACTTGCCTTTGAAGGCTCCGTTGGAAGGGTTTCTGAAATCAAGAAATGAGAAGATTAATCAGTGATTTGAAATTTAAGCCAGAGGGCAGTTGCCAAAATACTGTAAGCTGAGTGAGCAGAAACCTAGAGTTGGAGGGAGCTGCGTTGCTTGTTATGAAACCAAGGACAAAGGAGGCAGGAAGGAGGGAATGCTTTCCCTAGCCTTTTGTTTCTGTGGCTTGTTTTCACATGTCTGTATTTTGCCAGCGAGGTTGCCCTCTCAAAATTATGGTATGCACTTGACTGGCATGTTCATATGAAAAGCAGAGTTAATTAAAAGCAGAGGACTTGTCGTTGGGAGGGCATCCAGAGAAGTTAAAGCAAAGCAATTAGGATCAATGTGTATTCATTTAAAGTGCATTTTAATTCTCAAGTGAGGTTTCTCATTCAGGTCCAAAGCTGCCTGTGATCTAAAGTTGGTTTGCATCTGACTAGGACTGCTTCCTCTGCATAAAGATCCAGTGTATTTCAGTGTATGCTGTAAATGATAGGCCTTAACTCCTCTGAATGTTCCTGTATACATAAACCATTATGAGCTCCAATGTTCTTGTATGCAGAAGTCTAATGACTACTTGTGAGTACACAAATATTATTCTTCACCATTTTTTCAGATGCTCATAACCAATTTCCTAGGGAAATGTCCTGTGCTTAATTTTAGCCCACAACATTGGGTTTTAAGCTTCTGTAGAATTCAAAAAGCAAAATGCTTACACCAAGCACTGTAATGGGAACGGGAGCTTTAAACACACTTGTATGCAAAAAGGTTTATCATATTTATTGCTTTTGTATTGAAGTGTAGGAAACAGCACATCTTGAGTGGTTGTTTCCGAATTATCATTTTCCAGCCATCTCTTGTGTGACTATGGCAAGATTTCAGTTAGCCTTTTGATTTCAGCCTGTGTCCTGGAGCCCAAGAAATCATGAAAGTAAACAGAGGCTGTTTACTATCAGGGCAGCTGTCTTCAGTCATTTCTTGTTTCAGCAACTCAGTGCACGTGTGTTCTTGAAATGCTATGCTCTCCCAAAGAAATCTCTGCCAGTGTCAAGCTAGCCTTGCTTTTCCTAATATCTAAAGCAAAATCTCTTGCTGGAGTTTAAGCCCACTCACCTCTTGTAGTTGTCCAATATGTATGCAGAACAATTAATTCCTTTCTCTTTGCAGTAACTGCTTATAGTTCTTGAAGAATGTTTCTTCTCTATCTTCTATCCATTAATTCAGTTCTCACTGGACCACTTTTCTAGGGCTCTTGATAGTTCCTGTTGTTTTCTTTTTCATTTTTTCTTTTCTGTGGGCTGTCCTTTCTGACATGAGATACCCAAAATTGAACCATATGCCAGCAGAGGCCTTCTCACTTCAGGAGTGTCTTAGAAGTGAGTCTTGAGTTTGTAGCATTCTGTCAGTCCTTCCACTAGCAAGTATTAGCTTTAATATTTGCCGGAACACTTTGTGAGGTGGATCTAGGCACTTTAAAAGATACTTGAAGTTCATGAACCTTGGTAAGTACCGCACAGAGGAGTAAATCTGGACTGCAGGTCTGAAAAGGGAGTTATGTCATACCTATAGGCACTGCATGGGCTGAAAACATCTGATACTGCTTCAGAATTTCAGCTCTGGGAATGTTTCAGTTCTCAGAATTTCACTCAACTCTGGGAATGTTTGCATTTCCACCTGCAGGTTCTGTGGGTAGAGATGGCAGCAGAGCTGTCATGCTGAACCACAGAGCTGAGGGTAGAGCCTGTACTTGCTGAGTATTCAACCAGCTTCTGCAACAGATTTTGCAGTCTGGAGGGTGAAAGTTGCAGGCGGCTGAACTTGTGTAGGTTGACAGCTACCTGGCCCTATGTACACATTGATCTGGGCTACAGCTCTCTCTCAAGGCAGCGGCTATACTGATCCAAAAGTGAATTTTCTCTTACCTGAGGTAGCAGTGCTGCATGTACCCTGTTAGCAGTGCAAGTTTGCGGCCTTTGGGAAACGATGCTGGCGGGGAGCCAGCGCCCAGCCCCGTCCTGCAGCGGTTACGCTGCCTGTGGTACCCGAGCCGGGTTCAAAGCCGCTGCGGTGTGCCTGGAGGAGCTGCGGTCCTGCTCCTGCCTCCCGGGCTTCAGCGTGGGCGTGCGAATAAAAGGATCAGGGGATGGTGGTCGAGGGCTTTTATCGTGCCTCGGAGCCAGGCCCTCACCGAGGGCGGTGGAGCTGGCGCTGGGGACGGGCAGGGGCCCCCGGCGGGCGGGGAGGCGGGACGCCACGGTGAGCGCCGCGGCCCCGCCGCTGCGCGGGGAACGAGCGCGGCTCCTGCCCCCGCTCCGCTGCCGCCGCCCGGCCGCAGGCTGGGAGCGACCCTCGGCCGGGTCCGGTGTCCGCCTTTCCCCGGCGAGAGCGGGGCGGAGGGAGGCGGCGAGGCCCGGGTCTGCCCGCGGAGCAGGAGGCGGAGGGCAGGGGGGTTCGCGACGGAGGTGAGGCCGAGGGGCGAACGGCCGCTCCACGCCAGCCNGGCCGGCTTTCCGGCGGGAGGCCTGGCGGGGCTGTCCCAGCCCCGAGTGTCGGTGCGGGGGGCGAGCGGGCCAGACGCCCAGTGGGGGCTCTGCGGGGGCTTTTGCAACGCCCGGACTGTGGGAAAGGAGCTGGCTCAGGACCTGCCGTCGCCCCTGGGTGCCCGCCGGGGCGGCCAGGTCCCTTGCAGTGCCCATCGACGTCCATCCCTCGGTGCTCGCTGTGAGGATCCCTTGGTACTGGCTGCAGGTACCTCCTGGTGTCCCTCGGGGGTGCCTGTTGGCATCCAGTGGGCACCCAGCGTCAGTGCCCACTGTAGGCAAGCAGCAGCGGGCACCTGTCAGCATCAATGCATGCCTGTTGCAGGTGCCCATCGGTGTCTCGGCAGCTGTGGCTGTCTGGGAGTGGGGCAGCGTGATGTGAAGGGGCAGCGTGACGCCACAGGGCAGCGTGATGCGACCCTGTCTCATCGTGAGCTTGGCATCGGTCCGGCGAGCACGACCTTCAGTCGCCTCTTAGCGCGTGTCGCTGCATGGATGAGTGCTTCTTGTCAAAACGGGTCTGGGGGTGGAAGGCGTCAATGTGTAACGCAGCCCTCTGGAGCAGGGATGTGGGCTGGCCCCTGAGGGTGTGGGGAGAGGCGAGGCGAGCCGGGGGCTATAAGAGCCCATCCATCCCCACGGAGGACCTGGCCAAGGGGCACGGACTGGTTGAGAGAGCGGACGCCAAAGGGAGCCCTCGCAGGTTGTGATGCGTAAGGTGGCGCACTTCGTGCTCTGGGTTTGCAGACTGGTAAATCAAGTTGACTGGTGGTTTATAGAAGCGCCGGCTTGCATCTGTCTGTATGGATGCGTGCTAGTGTCTGACAGGCAGTTGTACTTGCAGGGGGGTTTTCCATCCCCTCTGGGGCAGTGAGGCTCTGGAAACAGGTAGGACTGGTTCTGCTGAGCTGGCAGATTTGTACAAATCTGGCTGGTTTATGTGCTGCCCTGGTTGGTGCTTCTTTCTGTGAACTTATTTTGCACAATGGAAAAAAGCATTATGTTGTGGGTAAGTTTTGTTCTGGTGTTTTGTTTTATTTTGTTTTTAAACTCTATGCTTCTTTCCTCGTCAGGTGGAAATGGAAGGAAATATTTATGTTGATGACCCTCTTGCATAACTTACAAAAGGGAAAGTGGAGGAGCACGAGAAATCTATAGGCCTGAATGCTGGGAACTGAGAGGGAAAAATATATATTCAGTATGAAAGTGCTTAAGTGTTTAAGCATAGGGATCTAGTGTAGTTAGAACATCAGTTAAAGTCTGACGTCATCAAAGTACAGATGCATCTTTTTTAGTGCATTTAGTACAACGCTTATACCGTCATGTCTGTATGTATGCAGGTGTTCGGATATAATGCGTATGTTAGAAATAACTGTAATGTATTGCTGCTGCTGCAATACTCTAGGTGATACTTGAAAGTTAAGTGCAGCACAAACTTCAGATGATAATTGCAAGAACATTGCTTGAAAAGTAAATAGAAATTTACATGAAATCTAATTCAACTTAAAATGAGGGATGTTACCATTCTGGCTGGTACTGTCTTAATTTGTACCAGTGCCTTGTAAAACTGGAATAGCTGAGCATTAATCACACAGTGATTCTGCTGACATTGGCTTTCTTTGCAGCCATGTGCTGCTCACAGAAAGCAGCGTACTTAACCAGACTCCAGTTGCACAAATAACAAACTGGAAACAATTATATTGCTACTGTCTTTCTCAAGATTCCCTTTGCCACAGATTAATACACATTTCTGTGCTGAGGGCTAATGTGACGGTCATATTCATGTTCTTTAGACCAATTCTTTTTTTGTGCTCCTATGTAATCTTTAAGCCAAAATTTAAGATTCATAGAAAAAGAGCTCAATATTATGATAAAGCTGCATAAAGAAAAAAAAAAAAGAGATAAATAGTTGCAGCCGGACACCTCTCTCTCTCCGCACTAAAACTGTTGTTGTTCAGTTCGTTCTCTAGGATTTCTTGTTGTTGGTAAAGGCTTTCATCAGGCAGCTCTCTTCCTCTGATTCTTATTCGCAGTGAGTACAAGTCACTGAAAAGCTTTTTCTGACCAAACTTCAAGTTACTGTTTAATTCTTTATGCTTCGTTTCTCCAGTTCAGTATTTTTGATGTAACTAGGTTTCCTGGAGCCTGAAACAACATCCTTAGGTTTTGTGAATAGTAAGGTTTATGAAATTGTTGCCACCTGAATCTTAAGCCCATGGTTGTTAGTCTTTTTCCAGGATTACACGTGGGTTCCAAGAGAAAATAAAACTATTAAGCGCTCTCTTCTGTGTGAGCTTCTGCTTCTTTATTTTTGATGATTGTGTGTATCTGTACTGTCTGCGTCCTTCTTCTGCATAGAAATAGTAAAAAGTACTTTGGATCCCTCCCAAGTCGATGCACGCGCTCGATGCCCATGCAGGCAGTGTTAGGAGTTGTGAAGGTTTAGTCCCTACCATCAGCTCTTGTCTGTGCTACTAAGTTTTTATACTACAACTTGCCATTTTCAGGGAAGCATTAAATAACGTACCAATAAAAGGTTTATGATATCCATGGTCTCAGCAGCAGCTTGGTTGACTGGGACATCTTTAACCATGAATTGTAGCAGACGACTCCGGGGAAGAGGCTCTCAGCTTGCGTACTCTTTTCAGGAGGACTTCATGCCTTCATGGAAGTTAGAAAATACTCCTTATTTTAGGTAATAGGCACACAGAGGCGTGAGTTGAAGGAGCAACCTGCAAGAAAGGGAAGGAACAGGCAGGTCATGTTGGCTTTTATATACAAACTCTGGGACTTTGTAGATCTGTTTTTCCTTTGAGGATGATTTCTGAGGGGGAAAAATGACAGTCTTTTTCACTTTTTGCTTGACAATTACAGACTGTAAATGGCTTGAAGTGTTTAGAAAATAGAGGTGGTTTTGCTACCTAAAATCCTGTTATTTAGCTAAAAAGATGCAAAAGAGATCTGTGGTGCAGAATAGGAGGCGTCAGGATGAAGAAGGTCAGCTCTTTTGCTGCAGTTGGTTAGCCAATAAAACTGTGCAGACTTGCAGCAGATGAGGAACTGATCCAGAGGGGTTTTTTTTAAGTCTTTATTAGAAAAGACTATGTGATGTAAGACTATGAAAACTTTTTTCCTCTCTTGCCCTGCCCTCCCTTCCTCCCTATCAAATGTTTAAGAATTGCAGAACTGAACTCAGAGTTGTTTCTGTGCTAAGTTTTAGGGCATCAGTACAGTGGAAATCAATATAACAGCTAAAATGTGTTTGTTTTCTAAAGATTACTTTTTAAACAAATATGAGTTGGGATTATTCACTGTCTATTTCTATTATCATAGTGGTTTTCTGAAAATCTCCTTGCTTTGTCTCAGTGGAAGTGTCTGTTCTTGAAGCTGTTAACTTACTTCCACCACTTTTACTTGTCAGGGACAAAACCAGCCAAGTGATACTTATTTAATGCACAGAGAGATGCATACATAAGCTCTTTTGGTGACTGCATACATGTAGTTTAAATTTTTTGTGTAGAAATGCAGGGATCCCCTTTTGTATAAAGGTTATTGTTGTAGCAGAGTACCTATAAGCAGGTTTTTAATCCTTTTGATACCTTACGGTATGATATGATTTCTTTCTATGGCAGCTGTCACCCTTGCATCTGATGTATTCAAGGGACACTTGCTAGGCATTTCAGGAAATAAATCAGAGCTTACATTTATAACTGAAACATATAATTTTTTAACATTTGTAACTGGAAACACTGTGTCTTGAAGGACTGTCAGTATGTTAAAACTGTAAATCACTCCTAAAGGATCTAGAACATCAAAGTTTATTTTGTATTAGTAGACAATGTTTCTGTTATTTTGGAGCTCAAGGCTGCCATCAGCTGTTAATTAATTGAGGGGAGATCAGTGTTTCTCTGCTGAGATAACTTAATTACTTCTGAAATACCTTTGAAAAGATATTAAAAAGAAGAAATATAACGTGAAGACACCAGTTTTTCAGAGTTGCGTTCGCTGTGGCAGTGATACTTCGGCTGACAACTTGCTTTGTTGCTCTTTTTTCTGCAGGTGGAGTCGCCACGTGAAGGTACATTTGTAGGAAGCTGAAGGACTTTTTTGTCATCATCTGTAAGTATCTAACCTGAAAGTAAAATTTAAGTGCATCTGCGAACTAGAACTGGCTTTTTTCATGTCTCTGTAGTAATTATTCCTCAAAATTTTGTACTGTAGCTTTTTTGTAAGTTTTCCATGCAAATTCTTCAAATCTGCCCGAGCAAAGAGTATGGGGGGCTTGAATGGAAGTTCTGTTATTGTCTACTTGTTTACACCATTGCTTTCATACAGCAGTAATTTTTTTCCATTTCCTCTGGGTTGTAAATCAAAAAGGCAGCATAACATGTTTATGTTTCTACTTTGCCTCTTGAGGGTCTCCCAGAGCAGAACTGTTACTGCAGCAGTCTTAATGTGCAAGCTGCAGTGTGAAGACAGTCCTTGAGAGTATTGCGCAAAGAAAACAGAGTAAGATCTTCTCTGTTTCTATCTTACAAGGTAAAGGAAATAAAATTATTGAGAATTACAGGGCTGGTTAGTGACAAAGCCAGGAGTAGAACATGGGTTTTGTCATCATCGCTTCAGCAGATTTCTCCCTGTAGAGAGGGAGGGCAGGTTAGTTGCGTGCACAGGGACTCATAGTATCACCGGAGTCGTCCAAACTCCAAAGCACTTTAGCCTGGAAACTTCTAAATTCTTTGCTAGATGTTAGAGGCATCAGTTACTACATTCACAGACTAGTCTTGAGAAGGTGTGAGGACAGTTGGTTATTTAAAGCCATAGATGCATAGGTGATGGATCTTGCCACGGTAAGGAGTAAGATGGTACTTACGGCGTCCAGGAAGCGAGTGCCAGTTTGGTGAAGGGTGATGTGTGCAAACTGTGCAGAGAGTGGACACTGTAACAGGTTATAGGAGATTTTTGTGTATGTGTTTAATACTGTCATGTCTCGGCATATAAGTCAACACCTGTATACAGTTCTAGAACTCACTTCACTTACTAATATGTACAAAGTGATTTTTGGATGCATCACTCCTCTACACATCACCTTGTTGACAGAGCAGAGTACTGAGCTGTTACTATTTCCAGAATGTCAGTCTTCCTCTTGGCCAGCCCCTCCCAGAGTATACTATCTGGTGGCAAACACCTTGCTAAACTGCAAGGTACTCTGCTGACATTACGACTAAGTAGAGATTTTTTATTTTTGTTTTTTTTTTTGACCTTGAACTAATATTTTATACCTGTGAATTTTTAAATCCTCAATTATTTATTTGGATTGTTTTAATCTTGTAGTTTTTCTTGTCCTTCAAGCCTATACACTTCACTTAGGATATCTGAGAGCTTAACAGCTGGTGGCCATGTGGTTCTCTCATTGAACTGTGTCAAATATTAATGCCTGAGGTCTTCACAAAACCTATTTAACACTCAGAAAATGAAATGTTCCCCCTTTCTGTAATAGAGTGCTGGTGTATGTATGACTTACTAATGCTTTGTGTGCTGTTCCTGTGTTATGCAGAACAGGTGGAAATACCAAATGGTAACTAATTTTCATTGCCTGTATGCTGTGTGGCATATATTTTTTGAAGGATGGTTGAAATAAGCCGCTGTTTGAATGTGTAATTCTCCGTACAGCTCACTTGTATTAGCAAACCTGGATCAGTCACATTTCTAATGCTCCGTTCTGTTTGTGTTTTGTTTACATAGGCTCTGCCCATACATCTGCCCTCATCTGACAAGATGGTATTTCGGAAACCACCAGATGGTGGCTGGGGCTGGGTGATTGTTGTCGTTTCCTTCTTTACTCAGTTCTTGTGTTACGGATCACCACTGGCGGTGGGAGTCTTGTATGTAGAATGGCTGGATGCTTTTGGAGAAGGGAAAGGCAAGACTGCTTGGGTTGGATCACTAGCAAATGGAATCGGATTGCTTGCCAGTAAGTGTAGATGCGGTATCTGTCTTAAATCGAAAGGTTTCTTTCTAATAGATGCTTTCATCTGTGTGTGTTTTTTTTAATTATATTAAAGACAGCTACAAATGATAGAATGAGGATGTTGCACTTTTGGTTTAGGTCAAGATGAGTAAGCAGATTACCTTTGTAGTTCCACTATACATAAACCAAAACAATATAATGGTAAAAAAGCAATACAAGTATTACCTGTAGAAAATTCAAAATTTTTGTATTTTAATAAATTAGCAAAAAGAAACTCTGTCTGGGAAACTGAATGATAATTTTGTTGATGAGATTTAGGTTTTTGGTTTTTTTAATGAGGCTTTAGGACTACCATTTGCATTAGTATTGTTAAAATCAGAGCAAACTGTTAGTCTGAAACAGCTTGAGTGCTTTAAGGAAAAAAAAAAAAAAAGTCAATTAATAAACCAGTTACTCATTTTTCAGCTCTAGAAGTAAACCCACCAGTCAGAGTGGGTGAAGGCTCTTTTCCACTGTTTATTTGAGAAAAACTTCTCTTTAAAGCCTGGAAAGTTATGGCTAACAGTGGCATTAAACAACTTTACTGGAAGCTTTTCTTTAGTAAGACATTGTCACTTGGAGAGTAACAGCAGGGTTTTAGGGAAATAAAACACCACTTTGAAAGTCCATAGATCCATTTTGTTGTTGTTGTTTTAACACTGACCATGGGTATTGTACTGGGTAATATCACTAACTTCTGCTTTTCAAAGATTCACCATGGGAACTATTATCTTTTTTGCTGAATCTGGAAACAATTGCCTGTCAGCAGAGAAATTGTTATGGGCAAAAGCAATTATGTAGCTTAATGGACAAAATGCAGCTCAGGATTCTGTGGAAGTCTCTCCTTAAAAGAAAGTTGATGTTCAAATAGTGATACAGACCTGAATAAAGACCACTGCTTTGTATGACACTGTAACTGGCCTAATACTGGTGTCACGCTTGTGTTAGGGTTTTATATCACTAGGCAGAACAGAAATGGGCAAAGGCAGGTGTATCATTAACCACAAGGGGACTATTCAGTCCCAGGGTGTAAGTGGGCAAAGGGCTGTAGACTGCTCTTCCATCATGCTTTTTTATTTTCCTGTCTTAATAGGCATTAACTCATATTATTCACAGATCAAGACCTAAATAAACTTGAGAGAGAACGAAGTGGGAGGAGAATGCTAAACAAGATGGTTACTGAAGGAAAACTAGGCAGAAGGGGATTGCAAGAGAAGGGGTGAAGAAAAACTTTCTCCCTGGAGACCAGAAGTCTCTGGCTCACTCCTCGGACAAGAGCCCTGTTTCTTGAATGTCAACACCGTGCTAGTTTACAGATTTCTTAGTGCCCTCTGGCTTGCCACTGTGAGCAACTGTCAGTTGCAAACAGAAACTTCTGTGACTGAATAATGCAAATAAAAGGTACTATTGCAATTGATTTTGGTAAGGAATTATTAGATTACTTGAAATTTTGACAGGTTAGGAGGAATGTTGTCTGACAGTGTACTTTTCTTCTTTCAGTTTGGGATTTGGAAGCTTAATAATCATTCCTATTTTGAATACCTTCAAAGAAAAGTACAGCAAGGGCCTTTTAATTGCATTGATGTTATCAGAGTTGACTGAAAACAAAATATATATTCCCTGCTTTACCTGAAATGGAAGATCCCACTGTCTTATCAAGCTGGGATCTGACCTTAATGGTAATTTTACTTAAAGTAAACTTGCTGGAGGGACACTGTAAGTATCATAACCTCTACCTAAAACTAGAATGCTCTGGACAAGTTACAATTTTTCCATGTACTTTTCATAGCAGGTCTTTTTCAGACCTAGTCACTAGTGTAAAGACATTTGTGTTTTCAGTGTAAAACTATATCAAAGTACAAGCTTAAAAGAAAATTTCAGGCTCTTTTCATGAATATAGGAAAAGAGAACTTCTGTTCTTATTTCTGCTATTGCAGGTTCCAGTATTAAAGGCCAGGTGGGACCAGTGTTGTGTTGTAACCTATGTTAAGTAGATGATTGGGCTAATTGAATTTTTCCAAGTTAGCATATTTTCATGTATGTGAAAAGATATTATCTGTAACTTAATAACTTAACGATCTCCCCAAGCAAGCTGATTTCAGCAGCAATGTTGTGTGTGTGAATGCTAGTAACAGGACAGCTTCACCCCAAAGTCTTTTGGTAGTCCCCTTGCCTTTTACTGTTCCTGACTTGACTCTTCTGGTATTTGTTGTTCTTTCCCTTCGCCTTTATCTTCATTTCCATCTTCTTATTTAGTTAGCCAAAGACATATTTTCAAGTATTGGTACTCTTAAAGCAAGCCATGTTGCATGTAGAAAATACTGTAATTCTCATTTGATTTAGAACATGTTTGTTTAGCGCATTCTCTGTCTTTTACAACTTTTCTCAGTAGTTAATTCCCTCCTTAACAGTACATAATCTTATGATATAAGTTGCTTAGTTTTAATTTTCAGCTGATGAATACTGTTAAGTGGTATATTTTGAAATGTCTCTGAATAAGCGTGGTATATGCCTAGAGACTGCAATCAAATTACTTCTAAATTTTCTTTTAAGCCTATACCTTGGTACAGTCTTTTTGCCATTGGTACAAGAGACTTCCTCTCTTTTGATTAAGGCTCTTCTGAAGAGCCATTAAGACTCTTCTGTGAACCCTCTCCAGCTTAACATCACGTTTCTGAAGCTGTAGATGCCAGACAGGAAAAAGAATGGCAGTTAAGGTAGATTAGCAGCCACATACAGGAAATAAGTTCATGTCCATTTTCTTAAGGAAGACTTTTCTCATTGATAGCACTGGAAATCACATTACTTGGCTTCTGTAACTGTGGAAGGTAGGTCCAGTGACTTTGCTACATTAGTACTGTAATTTCACCAAAAAGAAGAAAATGTCCTTATATGTATGCCAGCTGGCACAGAAAAAGGTTCTGTGTGTCTTCTCCCCTTCCCTCTGTACATGTAGTCTTAAACATTTTTTAAGTAGCTGATGCTGGTGAGTCCTTTCACATTTGCTGCATTGGTATCTCTTCTACAATGTTTACTTCTGACTTGTGTGAGAGCTAAACTTAGACTTGAGACATAGAAACCCAGTACAGCACCTTGTTTATTGAGATGAATTTCCTAGCCGCTTGGTGTTCGATTTCTGTCCTCTTGCTCGCAGTGCGGACAGCGTTGCTAAGGCCAGTGTTCAGTCCTGAGCTGGACTGTTCAGCTCATCAGCTGGAAAAGGGAATGGGACAGTGACCTGGGTGATCCTTTCCTTGAAGGATAACTTGAGTTATAATTTTCTGTGATGTGACCTTACAGTGTATTGGATGAAATGTGCCTAAAACAGTGAAAGAAAAGCATCAGTGTTATTTTACAGGGCAGTGGTGAGACCTCCTCTACAATATTAGGTCTCATAATGCCAGTCAGACTATAGCAGATGCAGCACAGAGCTCCATGGGTGATGTAGGGCTTGTTGCAAAGGAAGAAATGGAAAGAGCTTAGCATGTTTCCCCTACTACAAAAGGACAGAGAAGGATATTTATTAGGTTGTTGAAGATCATATGTTTCTCCTGCACCAAGTGTTCTTAATTTTACATCTATTTGGAGCCTGAAATTAAATTTGATCCATGTTATACTTGCTAAAAGCAAAACAAAGACCTTGGCGCCTGTAGTTGGCACCACAGCTGTTTATAGTGACTTCACAGTATTTGGCATAGCAGGAGACACCAGCAATACATCTCCCATTCACACTCCCTTTACTAATGGAGAAAGAACAAAGGGAAGATTCTCCCTTGAAAGGCATGTCTTGATACATTAATGGGGTTTCTCCTGGTTGGAGGCATTCAGTGTTAAATGTTTAAAAATCTTCATTTTGTGTTTTCAAGCAATATTTTTACAACTCTAAAAAAACCTTTACAACATCTACATATTTTTGGACAGAAAGCTTGCACATAGATAGCCTCCACTGTAAACTATGGAACATAGTTTGTGAGGAAGGGAGAAGATATCCCAAAGATTCCTCCAAAGAGGAGACCAGTTCATTTAATAACTTTATCAGAAATGAGAAGTCTTTTCAATCAGTTGGGAGTGGGTTACTGTCCAGTATAAAAAGGCTTTTTCTGATCTATATTCTTATCCAAATTACAAACACTTGAAGAATATTATATTTATTGTGATCAGGTTTTAGCAATGCATTTAATATGCAAAAGTATTCTTGTGTTCTGTCCAGTGGATTTTGTGTACAGTCCATGAGCATTGCTTCTCCTCTGCAGTTTCAACAGCCTCAGACAGATACCAACAAGTAGGGTGGGTCAGATTAATGCAGGCGATAAGAAAAAGAACTCAGTTGTCCAGTGTTGTTTGTTTAGCAAAAGGTTTTGTGTGTGTATGAAGTGAAGGAGGGAGGACCCTTGAGATGGGCGAGTGGAGAAAAGGAGTGTTAGTTTGCAGCATTTTTCTCATCATGTGAGAAAACTGAGGAAGAGAGCATTAGTTCCTGATGTCCGCTAAACAAAACAACTTTGTACTTGTCAGGAGGTCAGAAGATCACGGGAGTTAGACAGTTCCTGTGTGAGCAGCAGATGGCTTGCTTTCACATCTCAGGAAGGACTCACTGTCACATCCAGGTCTCACAGAGGGTAAAGCATTTTGTTCAAAACAAATCTTAATAAAAACACCAATGTACAAATGATTCCTCCTAGGAGTTCTTCCCCTTTGGTCTCTCTGCATGAAGATCTACTGAGAGAGCCCATCTTCTTTCAGCTGTTTCTTCCCCTTTTGTCTAGGGATCTCTTGACTCCTCCCCTGCAGAGCCTGATAATTGTATTGCTGGCTGCTGAGCCTTGACAGGTTGCATACAGAAGAGCAGTGGCTGTGCCTGTGCTGGCTTCTAAGTCTTTCGGAACAATACAGTTTTCTTCCTAGAGGTGGCTGTCATTCTTATAAACTGGGCTAGTATCTTTTGTTGATAAAGTTTAGTCTAGTTTTAAGATACATCATTTGGAAGAAAAAAAGCGCCAGGGATTTCATTTGTAAAAGAGGTAAATATTTATCAATATCTTCAATTATTATTCCAATACCAGTGCTAACTCCTGGAGTTGCTCAGCAAACTGAAGAAAATACTGGCTTACAAGTCATCTTCTATGTTTCCTATTGAGGATTGTCACTGGGATTTTATTTTTATGTTGTTCACGTTATGGTGAGAAATGCATAATCAGTGGAAGGATCTTTCTGAAAGAGAGTCAACTTACGATGTCTGAAGAGCTATTTCTTATGCAGCTCTACATAGTCTCTTACATTCCTCAGAATGTCCACTTTAAACAAAATCCACAGGGCGGGAGTTGCCCGAGCAAGTCTCAGTCCCACTCTGGGAAAGTTGGCTGTTTGACCAGAATTAACTGCCTTGAACCCATTGTGCTTGAATTACTTGTAGAGAATAACATGGTTTTGTACAGTGAACTCCTGTGCAAATACCATGGTAATAACCAAAGGTACTGTGCCTGGTGGGAAAAAAAAAAAAAGCCAGCTCTTTGGGAAACGCAGAAAGAGAAGGAATGCAGGGAGGCAGGGAAAAGAACAAAGGTGCTGGCTGTCATAGAGGTTTTCTTTTGTGACTTTTATTTTCTAGCAGTATGATGAGGGAAGTGTGAAAGTAGGGAATAGTGTGTAGGGGAAGACGGAGCTGGTTTTCTTCTCATCCTGGAGACCTATAATAACTATTTTAATACTTACACTGGTGTTCCTTCTTATAAACAGGGTCATTGCTGAGCTGCCAGATATCTTGCTGTGTGAGATGACACATTAATACTGAGCGTATTGGAGCAGGTTCTTCAGTTTTGTGCAGGTTGTTTTCCACGTCGGAGCAAAAAGATCTCTTTGTACTTTCCATTCTCCTTGGGGATTTTTTTGTTTTGTTTGTTCTGTAAGTAGGAGAAGCTGGAAGAGCATCTCCTTGGACTCTGTCAGAGATGCTTTTGATAATGTTCCAGAGTAGAGTGTCCTTGTCAGATTATGACGATGTGTTTTTCAGTGCTGTCTCTCCCTTGTTCTGGCTTGGGGTCAGAGGGTCCGGCTTCACCCCAGATCCTCTAGTAGCGATCAGTGCAGTCTGTTCCAGTATCGCCACCCCAGGCTGGACAGAGACCTTCTGAAAGTGGCTGTGTCCAAATATAGAGAGCAGGTGGAAGGTTTGTTTTAGCAAAGCAGTGGGTGAGAAATGAAGAATAGAAAGAATGCAAATTCCTCTGCTTAATTGAATTATGTTATCACTACCTAATGTTCTTTTAGTGTAGAAGAATTTTTTTATGCAATACAGATTCAATCCTTTGTTTACTTTTAAATCCCATGGGTTTAGGAAACATACCAATCTTAATTTGCCAGTTCTAGTAATTAATTCTAAGAATCAGCAACAATCCAAGACTCTCAGCTTTTGTTCTCAGCAAGTTGCTCTGCCCAAGTTATTCTGGCTGACTTTCATTCCCATAGCGTGCTGACTCTTGAGAAGCAGTGAGCGCTTACGTCTTCTTTTTTCGTCATTTCCAAAATCCAAATAAACCCCATTTCCCCAGAAGTTTTGTCTCAATCCTTCTTTAACTCTGGCTTTTTGCTTGGATAAGCCCCAATTCAGACTCCGCTTTACGTTCCCTAGGCAGGTAGGTCTTACGTAGGGCAAAAGTTCTGACCTGCCTTGCCTTTGAGGATTGTTTCACCTGCTGACAAATCTGTGCTCCTGCCTGCCAGAACTGCTTGTCCCATGGCCGGTAACCACACGAAAACCTTGCCTACATTCCCAGCTGCTAGCTCCTGTCTGCAAACCTAGGCAAGCACCATCCTCAGCTCCAACTGTTGTTCACCTCGTATCACCTCTCTTGGCTCACCTCCCATCTGCTGGGAACCTCAGTTATGGGTGAGTCAGGGAGAACCAACCTTAACAAACAACAGACTCCAAAGTTACTGTTTTTGCAGATTGTATCGACCATGGAGTGTCTTTGTACCACTGCGAACGAGATATAAAGGTGGTGAGGGTTTGGGGTTTTTGCTGGTTTTTAAATAATGTCATTCATCTGTGTATCCAAGTTCTAATCTCACAAGTGCCGACTTTAGGATCTTGGGGCTGAATGTTTGGAACTGCGGGGTTTCAGATGAGAGATTGCCTTTTGCAAGCTGAGTCCCTTGCTGATTGCTTATTTATGCAGGGCACCAATCTTGCATGCTACTTCAGACTACAAGATGTATTTCAGGTCAGACAACTGAAAATAAGTGCTTGTTCTACAACTTCTGTGAGAGGAGACCGGGCTGAGTAGAGGCAGAGTACGATGTTGCCTACACTTTGTTCTTGTTTTGAAAAGCTAATCAACCAAGAAATATTGTGGGGGGAATAAAGAGAGGGAGAAACCTCTTCCAAACTTCATCAACATTGCTCTGGACCTTCTCAATAAATGCCTTTGAGTTTCCATAGTTTTACAGTAGAAAACAAGATAGGTAGGAAACAGTTACTTGGTAGAATACAAACTAGCAGGTATTTAATTCCCTAGAAAATCAAGGAAGAGTACTGTTTGTCTTTATCTGGTATATCCACAGATATTTCCTTTTTCTAAGCACCAGGTGGCATTCTTACCATGATTATGGTTACTATTTCCCATTTCAGTTTTATAAATCTCATCTTATATTAAGATGAGATATACAGATACTGTCTTTTCTGAAACACAGTTTTTGTGGTCTGTCAAAAAATACCCACTTACTTACAGCCTGGCTGATGGCCTAACTTCTTTTGGTACCTAAAGAGGAAGATTCTTTTTAGAACCTTTGTACAAGTCCTCAGGTGTGCAGTGACAGTGTTACAGTCTAATATGTATGTATCATCCTGTGTTTAAAGGATCTTTTGCTTGCTGTCTCCCTCCCAGCCTTGGTACAATTTCATGGTCCTGATGTCAGTTTATTCTTGAGCAAAAAAACTTACAAGCCTGATCTTGTATGTTTTTATAGCCGACTGTTTTAAAGAATCCTGTAAAAATGATTATTCTGAATTGTTGTTTAATATAATTATCACAATAAACATTTCCACAGACTGAGATTTTTTAGAAGTCCTTACTGGTTGCTGATACTTACTAGGAATGTTTTTTCTGTTTTTCCTCTAGGTCCTGTCTGCAGTATATGTGTATCATCTTTTGGAGCAAGACCAGTAGCAATTTTCAGTGGCTTTATGGTGGCTGGAGGCCTCATGATGAGCAGTTTTGCACCTAACATATACTTTCTATATATTTCATATGGGATTGTTGTTGGTAAGAAACACCTCCCTTTCATATAGAGACTTAATATTTTATTATTTTGAGTCTTGGTTTATGAATCTGAAATGGGAAACTGATTCACAGAGACAGCGGTAGTCCGGGACTTGATTTATGATGGAATACTTTACTTTGGGGCAGAGGGGTGTCGCACAGGCAGACTGTTACCATGTGGTGAAAGATAAAGGCAATGCGTATGTTCATCAGGGTTTGAAAACAGTTTGTCCTCTGTTGATGTGGTTGTTAGAGATGGAGAAGCTGAGGTTTTACCTAAGGGGTGGAATCAAGCAGGTTTTCTGCAGGCATGATGTGCCAGTCTTAAAGGAATAACATCTCTTCCGGAATTTTGTCATGTACTCATTCTAATTTGATAAATTAGGGATCATTAGGGAGCATTCTTGTTCTCCACACAACTGGATTGCACTTAAACTGCTGTGCTAAAGGCATGAAAGTCCTGTTCTGCTGGCAGGTGGTGACCTGCCCCTCTGTGCCACAGAGGGCTGCTGTGGGTGGCTTATCAAATCCCCTGTGTCAGGGACCCGGGCACCTCGCTGGCCCACAGGGACCCAGCAGGGTGCTGGCTCGCTCACAGTGCCACGCGGATGCAGCTCTGCTCTTCTCTGGGGCCAGCCCCCGGACTGAAAGCCGCGTGACCCATCCATGTAGCGTAGAGCCTGAGCTGGTGAACTCCTCAAACCCAGCCTGCTCCACGCAGGTCCTGCAGCCAGGGATGGTCGGGGGAGAGGGAGGTGGGACAGTGCAGGCAGCCTCAAGGCTCCGCCACTATGAGGCTGGTGCGGCTGGTGCTGAGCCAGAGTTAAAAGGTACCTCTGTGCCCAGGGTACGCTACTGTATTATCTGGGGAATAAATAGGGGCATTCGTTTCCCAGAGTATGCTGCATGCTTTATTTCTAACTCTTTTTCTCAAGGGCTTGGATGCGGCCTTTTGTATACTGCAACAGTTACCATCACTTGCCACTATTTCGACAAACGCAGAGGCCTTGCGCTTGGTCTGATTTCAACAGGTATGACTTTTAATTGTCATTCTCTCTAACTCCTTGACTCTGATACAGCTATCAGTACCCTGGTAATAAAAACCAAGAGATCATATTTTTCTCAGTCACTTCCTGAAGTATTTCTTAAGTCAAAACATCAGTAGTAATGAACAGATAAAATCAGGTTTCAGATAAAATAGTAACTACACTTGCAGGTGTATGGTATGAGTTATCCATATAGAGAAGAAAAGGCTATTCACTGAAATGAAAGCAGACTTCTGAGGTCCTTGGGCTGTATGCCATGGGTAATAAAAGTAGAAACTTTCCGTAGAGCTCTGTTCTCCTGCCTTTTTCTTACACAAGATCAGAGGTGAGTAAAAGGTTGGATGTGCAGGATATAAATGCTGGATCACCATAACATCACATTAGCTCTGTCTTTAAAGGAGTTGTTGAAGTTTGGGCTTACATTTTTTCATTTCTAATCTAAAAGGAGACTAAATTCTGAAATCTGCCAAAAGCTCATCCCAAATTTTGTCCATGTATGTTAAAGAGATTCTAGAAGTACAAACCTCTGATATTACAAGGAAAATTCTCAAGTAGCTGTTCATGAGGAGACGCCTGGTCAGTACAGTCAGTGTTGTGAGATATTAATGCCAGATCCACACTAGTGGAATAAAAGGGAACTTCTGTGGAAACGTTCCTTGGAATCATTTTGAGTGGTGTTTGCTGGGATTCCAGGTAGTTTGCCTTAAGACCTGATCTTATTAAGCCCTGGTTAATTTTAGTACCTGGAAGACAAAAAAAGTCTGAATTTTGTAATTATTTTTTCCTATGTTTAGCACTGAAGTATATAAATGGCTTTAATAGAACCTAGAGACAGTTGTCAGCAAATAATTTTAATTTAAAGTTGGTCTTTAAATTGACTTGAAAAAAAACAATGCCCTGTACTTGTGAGTGGACACCCGTTGATTACGACGGATCTATGCTCACTTCGGAAAGCTTTTTCTTTAAATTGGCGTGATTGCATAAAATGCTTGTGATCACAGTAATCATTTACTCTTCAGTGTTTTATTCCAAATAGCCAAATTTCTCAAAGGCATGTTTGGCCCTGCAGAGCTTCAGAAATGCCTTTGGAGTAAACTCACACCATGTAAGCCCCCCTCCTTAAACACCAAGCAGTCAAGGGCTCCTGGTGAACCCCCGTTCTGTTCTGTTCCTTAGAGGAGGAAGGTGGCAGCAAGGAGGAGAAAGGGGAAAATGTTGGGGTGTGAAATTCTAACTGTGCTAACTCAAAATGCTACCTGAAGGGATACATGTATGTGGGTGCATGCTTACAGGATGGTGTAATATCATACATCATCAGATATAGTATTGATCCTACTTGTTTCTAAAGTGTCTGCTAGTGTTAATCATCATAAATTGTTTGGATATTTTGAAAGCCTTTTTATTTTGTGCATACTCAATAAAGGAACTGTAACTTCAAGAGGGATGATAACTTACCAGTTCATTAGACTGGGAAGAGAGCAGCACAAAAGACTTAGCATTCCTGTGACAGTATATTTGTAGCTGCTGAAATTTAGAAGTTTGTTAGTATTGAAGAATGTTCTCAGTTCTTCAGTTTAAACTAATTTTGTTTTCCTTTTATAGGCTCAAGTGTTGGACTCTTTATATATGCAGCATTGCAAAGAGAGCTTATTGATCTATATGGACTGGATGGTTGTCTGCTAATAGTTGGCGCACTGTCTCTAAATATATTAGCTTGTGGCAGCCTGATGAGGCCATTGGAGTCACCTGATTCCCCTCCACCAGAAAAAACATGTGTAGACAAAGTCCCAGATCAATATTTTGTTTACCATGAAAAAGAAAAGACTGTTGAAGAAAATATAAGCATCCTTGAAAAGGGCTACATTGATGAAAAATGTGCAAACAATATGCCTGATTACAAACAGGATAGCATTTTAAATAAGAATGTATTAAGCTCCATAAATGTAAATGAGAAAGACAGTTATAAAAAGAAAGTTGTAGAACAGACAAACTTCTGCAAGCAACTCGCTAAAAGGAAGTGGCAGCTCTATTTGAACTACTGGGAGGAAACCATGGTTCTTTTTAAGAACAAAGTATTTTCAGCTCTCTTTGTTGCCATCTTGCTCTTTGATATCGGTGGATTTCCTCCTTCTCTGCTCATGGAAGATGTAGCAAGAAGTGCAAACATTAATGAAGACGACTATCATATGCCCCTTATTTCCATTATAGGCATTATGACTGCTGTTGGCAAACTTACTTTAGGAATACTGGCAGATTTTAAGTGGGTTAACACTTTATATCTATATGTAACTACCTTACTAATGACAGGAGTGGCCTTGTTCGCAATTCCATTTGCCAAAAGTTACCTTACATTAGCGATGCTGTCTGGGATTTTGGGTTTTCTCACTGGGAACTGGTCGATATTTCCGTATGTAACAACAAAGACTGTGGGAATTGAGAAACTGACTCACGCATATGGGATATTGATGTTCTTTGCTGGACTTGGAAATAGCCTCGGACCACCAATTGTAGGTAAGGTCAAGGTAGCTATTATAAAATGAACATGAGCTTGTCAGGACCAGAGAGAATTAATTTGCATGCGAGTACTTCTAGTTGGTCCTAGTCATAGTGGAAAGATGAAATCAGAATCTTCAACAAAAATTCAAGCCTGTTTTGCTTGAGCTGGCCAACCTGATTGTGTTCCGGTTTTGGCTGTGATGAACAGCTCATTGTATGTCGAAGTGGTCAAGCTGCATTTTAGATTTGGCATTTTTTGTTTTGGTTTGTTTTTTTCCCATGATGCTTCTCTAACTTACAGTGCTGTGTTACGTTTAACTCCTCACTAACATGCTTCTCTCTTATTTTCACCCTCAGGTTGGTTTTACGACTGGACGCAGGAGTACGACACTGCATTCTATTTCAGTGGCTTTTGTGTCTTACTGGGAGGATTTCTTCTGCTGTTGGCAGCGTTACCCTGCTGGAATGCCTGTGCCAATCAGAGCTCAAAGCTGCCTCCAAATACTTACTCCTACAAAGTTGCATCTAGCGCTTAGGTGACAACTGGAAAACACTTCACACGTTTTTTTATTATATAGCAAAGTTTTTTAGTAATTTTCCACTTATTTATGAAGCCCAAAAATCCTCTTCCACTAGAAAAATTCCATTGTTCCTTGTTGTTCAGTTCCTTTTTCTTCTTCTAGTTCTTTTTTTTTATTATTTTTAAGAACAGTCCTATTTTGTCTACTATGCACTGTGTTTTCAGCCTTTGTCTGCTGTAATTTCCTTTCACCCTGTAAGGGGTATATTCTGCTGTATTATCAGCTGTATTTTTTTTTTTTTTAAGGGGGATGTTGCGGAGGGGTGAAAACTTTGAAGCAAAAATGAAGGCCTGTTCCTTATCGGAGAAGGCTGACATTTCTGTCACCTTTTATAGGTCTCCGAGTTGCACAATCAGACTTTACAAAACAAAAATTTGCCTTATCATAATGTAATACTGTGGCAAGGTGCTTATAACATCATGCTTAGATTAACTTGTTGTCTTTTTAAAGTTTCTCCAATTTACAATGAAGTGCCAATTGTGGGAGGGAGAAGAGGGGGAACAAAACCAACCTTGTGTTGCATAACTGAAGTGAACTTTATGATGAAAGTAAAGATTCTTACTACCACTGCAACTAAGAACTATGTTTATAAATATTGCACATTTTGTGAGGTCTGTTTATAAAACTGTTGAACCAAAACCTTTTAAACCAAGGAATAAATATGATTGTTGAAACCATGAAAAGAAATGCTGAATTGGTTATGCAAGTTCATAATCTTTAGATTGGAGTTGGAGACGTGCTCACAGGAGCCCGCAGGTGAGTGTTTCTGAGCAAGTCATCCACAGTCTGGCAGTACTGGGGGCATCTCTTGTTGCACAACTGCAGTTTAGTAGGTTGAACCTGCTGTGGAGATCTTAGTAGCAGGGCTTTCAACAAGGGAGACTGGATGAAAAAAGGAAAAATGTGACAGCAATGTCATCTTTGCTCTGTCATTTTTGACATGGACGTAGCAAGGAGAAAGGTTAGTAACAGGGAGCGAGAAAAAGCATGGGGGAGGGATAACAGAAGAGGTACGGGGGAAGCTGAGGTGGAAAGAGTTGCAACACTTGATGACCAAACAGGCCAATGAAGAGAGCGCTGCTGAAACGCACTGCCTGGATACTGTCTAGCTGCAGGCTAGTTCTGTCTGTGTGCTGGCCTTTTGCTGTCATTTAACCCGAGGCATGACGGGGTGTGGGGGGGGAATGCTGTGTGAGGTTGAAGTCTTTCCTGAGCCAGACAGGTGCTAGAGTGAAGGCAGGATGACTCAGCTAGCTCTGCACTGCCCTGCCTGCCCTGTGCCATAGCTTTTGCTTCTGTAGAGGCTCCCATGCCAAAGATGTGTCTAGTTGCTCTTGCGTAGTAGTCACAGAAATCTGTTCACTGTGGCGTGTGCTGCGAGCTTTGGCTTCTTGCTGTAGGTTTAAAGTTTAGTGGAGCACGGTGGGAAGCCTTGGGTGAAATAGAAGCTCTTAGTCCTGAGTTACATCCTGTGAGGTTGCCTGCAAATGCCCAAGTAGTTCTCATCAGTACCGTGTGCCTCAAATGTCTGCTGTGGTTCTGGCTCATAAATAATTCTCAAGATAAAAACCAAGCATGTAATGAGCAACCTTTATTGTCAAAGTGCTATGCGCAGAGTTACTGTGTTAGCACACCTCATTAAGCAAGAGCGATGTAACCTCTAAAAGGGACAGACGTAAGTGCAAGTAATGTTCCCTCCTCTGCTCCAAGGTAGGAAAATTCAGCTTGGCAGTTTTTGCTGACTTTCTGGGATTCACTTATGTTTGTTTGTTTTAAAACAAAACTTGACACAAATAAGGATGTACTTAGCTTGTCTTTTTTCCTCCATTTGTCATCTGGGTGTTAACTACTGTATGAGGTTTTTTCCTGGATTGCTTATTCAATGCATGTGAAAAAAATATCAACTATTCGATACATGCATAAATGCAACTCCAGTTCCAAATGGGAGCCCTGGTTATGCGATATCGATTTGCACCCATTTTATGTGCTGTATGGCAGCTATAGTCAGATTTCACCTCCTGCATATAAAAGTAGAAACATGTTTTACACATCTTAAAGAAACTGCGGTGATATAATCAGGGTATGCGTGCCTTCAGATTAAAATCTTTTAAAGACTCTCACTTCCTGCCAACAATACATTCTGACTACTTTAAATATGAAACTGATGTTAAATTAGTTGTCGGTCTGTTTGAAAAAATTTGGCTGGAATTAATGTTACTGATTGGGCACACACTGTAGCACACTTTTGCAGTGGAAATGGAGTCTATTATTAGGCAGCCTGATATGTTTGGAAATAATGACTAGTTATCTGTGATAGTTTCCTGATGTAACTCTACTGCTCAGTGAGGAAAGAACCCTGGCTGTTGAAGAATTTTATATTGCCACTGCAGGCAGAATGTGTTAGGACTCCTAGCCTGAGCCAGTTAGTAGAGCACTGTGACCATACTGATTTTGACTTTAATTGATAAAAAGACCTAAGATTTAATGCTTCATTTTTTTGCTTTTTTCCTTCTCTAGTTTTGCAGGGTTCCTTTCCAAGCAGAGGTTTCCAGAGATGCTGCAACTTGAGTATTATCTAAAAGCCTTTGCTTCTTCTGTCTGGCATGCTTTGTTCAAATCGGCCCATAGGTTCAAATGTTTTTTGGAAGGTGGCAGGAGAGGTACAACATGATTACCTGTGCCTCATTTGCTTGAAAAGTAGGTCATCAGCATTGACAGGGTGGTAGAGGTAGGTAGGTACATAATTCTGCCATGTAGAATTAAATTCTGCATCCTGTTGAGTTTTATAGTCCCTGACAAACAGATCTGGAACAGAAGGAATGAGATGCTTAAATAATTACTCTGTATTGCAGAAGAAAAAGTTACTGTATAAATTAATTGGTTACTCTGGACTCAGTCATGAATAGAACATTTATCTTCTTATTTGCAGATCTTAAGAAAATTTATTGTAGTTACCAAAACACAACACAAATGAAACTGCGAAATTTTATTAGATTTAAAGTCTATTCTTTGCCTTGCTCAATTGATGGTCCTTAGGGTTAGCTGCAAAAGCGGATTACATTCCTTTCATAGCTGTTAATTTGGCTACATCATGCTGATACTGGATTCCTGCATCATGTACTGACATTGAAGAATGTGCTGGGTAAGGGCTACAGATCATATGCAATAAAAATTGAGGTGTTTGCATAGCATTAAACTGACACTGAGGTATTTTTTTATTGGAAAGATATTTCACTTAGGCGTTTCAGAAGGGTCTTTCACAAATATGTATATGGTGAATATGTTGGACTGAGCATGATGCTGGTCAGATTGAAAATAACAAAATGATAAATGATACAGAAATTGGACAGGTATGTCAAAGGAAGTGGCAAAAGCTTTCTCCTATGAAATAGAATTCCTCAGATTCAAAGGACTTATTTCAGTGATGTTTTGCTGTAGACTCAATTATGCTGAAAAGTTAAAGACTTGTCAGTCTTCTTGTAAGAAATAGTCTTTAGTGACATGTCAGTATGCTCTCTCTTTACCAAAAACCATTTTGCTTTTTAATTTTTATTTTTATTTTTTTTAAACAAAGATACTTGCACTTTTAAATGATGGCTTTTAAACAATTGAAACAGTTCTCAGAAGCCAATACACACGTGCTTGTCTGGTACTGTGTTATACCATGCAATGACTTTGTTGCAAGAACTAAATCATAGAACCACAGAATGATTTGAGTTGGAAGGGACCTTTAAAGATCATCTAGTTTAACCCCGCTGACATGACAGTGATTTCAAGTTTCTCTAAATAGGTGGTCTGTTCCTGGTTTGTTGTCACTTTCAGGGCTCTGTGGGGAAGGCTTGACTCCCTTCTTTTATGTCCTGATTGTAAGGCCTCACATTTTCTGCAAGAGATTCTTATGTTATTTTTCTTTAGCATGTCCATAGTTTTTTGCAACAACACTGTCAGTCAGCTTTAGCTATCTTTGCTTGATGTGTGGAGTATTTGCTTGCTTGGGTTTTTCTTATTAGTATTAAATGATCGCAGCAGACCAAATTGAATTTATTAGCCCTAAAATAATTTTGTGTTGCCAAGATGTCTTAAATGAGAAAGTTGCTGAAATTCTTGGCCAAAGCTCTAGAAAGAGAATAAAATACGACTGATATGAATGCAGATCTCTCAACTTCTCTGCCTGCAGATGCTCAAGACTTCATTTAATGAGGAATGGGAGTCTTGTGCACGTGCGATAAGGAAGAATGAAGACTGGACAAATCTTTTGCCTCTGGGGTCTCACTGCTGTGCTTTCTTCTCTTTGGATCTCCTGCGTCAGGTGCAGCTTTTGTGCTGTGTGTTGTGGGTTTGTGAGCTAGCATTAGGTGAGAGGTAGGAGTATCGCATGCATGGAGCGTGAGATTTAACACTGGCATACCTCCGGTCTCCTCACTTAGCATGCAACAAGGAGTATTGTGCAATCTTCAGTGATCAAATATGTACTTTGGGAGTCTTCAAGGGAGCATCCCTGCACCTGTTCCTTGCTGAGCCCCAGTGCTGTTGCAGAGGGATTTGGTACAGTGAGTTTTCCAGGCCGCAGTTTAAAGTTGTGTTTTCTGTCAGTGGAAGTGCTTGCTTAAGGCATCCAACAGTGCATCATTGTGGGCGCTGTGTTGTAAACCCACACAGGGAACCTCTGGAAATGCTTCGTTTTGTAACTGAGATCAGATCGTTTTTACAGCGCGGGTTTACACGTAACCGCTAGTACAACACGCCGTAGTGTACCACAGCGCGCAGGTGAGAAAGGAGCTTGAAGCAGTTCCTTTGTAAGCTGCCCTGTCGGTTGTCCCCCTGTGCGGCAAGACTGCTTATTACGTTGGAGCCTTTGGCCTTTGGCTCCAAGCGTCATCTTACTTGGTCATAGTTAAACTTGCAAAACCATTTTCTTTTAGTTCAAATTAATGTTGTTTCCCCCACACACCCCGTTTCTCTCATTGTAGGCTGAAAATCATCTGACTAAACTCTCTTTCCTCCTTTCCTGGTGTCACAGCTCATGTTGAAAAGTAAACATGTTTTCAGTGATTATCAGCAATGACCAGGAGATGTTGCTGAGTAACGAGATTAATACCTACCCTCTGTTTTGTAAATGGCCAGTGCTCTGACCAACTCTTATTTACAGATCATACCAAATTGAGTGGGGTTTTTGTGGTTATAGCTTTAAAAGTTGATATACAGCATGCGTATCAAGTTATATTAGGTCACACCATCTCCTGTTGGAATCAAATTACTTTGCTGTTTAATTAAAATGTCCCTGGGTTAAAGTGGCTGTCTCCCTGCTTTGCATTACTTAGGGGACCATCTTTGCAAATCAGGATAACTGAAATCATCTGGCATGTCTTGAATTACAATAAATATTGTGTATGAGGTTATGCAAGTGTTCATAAAAGTGCTTCAATTAATTAATATTTGCTTTGAATAAAACAGGATTGTGTGGAGGTGCTATCAGGGAGTAAGGGACAAAAAATTGCATTTACAAGGCTGGGCTTGACAATCTGGTATCTCCCCAGGTATCAATTATAGGTAACAATTAAGTAGTCACTGTTCTGAGTGTGTGGATGACCATTTTGGTTACCAGAAGGATTCCTGGGAGAAAGAGATGGGAAAGAGGGAATTCCCACTGAGCACGCCATTTACCTTGTTGCTTCAGAAATAGGAGACTTGAATTTGCACATGACAGACTGAATTACTGCAAACAAGGTTTCATCATCTCGCCTGGAACTGGAAAGCTTGATGGAGCTGCTGCTGCCATCTCAGTTTCTCTGGACAGAAGATCTCCTTTTTCAAGGTCTTTCACCTTTTTTGAGTTTTCTCTAATTTTGCTCAGGAAGTAGTATCACAAGACCACAGAAGACAGAGTTAATTGAACAGAATAGACAGGAGCAACTCATTTGAAACAAGGTTGAATCAGTGTGGACCAAAGGTATTGAAATTCTACACCGTCAGAGAAATACAAATAAAAACCTGCCTCTGCCTGAATTTTACATAGGTTAGGGC
The DNA here is from genome assembly GCA_013400195.1 of Aramus guarauna. Lineage (NCBI taxonomy): Eukaryota > Metazoa > Chordata > Aves > Gruiformes > Aramidae > Aramus > Aramus guarauna. The sequence goes on along the minus strand of VXBL01000835.1, from coordinate 1,528,036 downwards.
AGTGTCCGTGGGTGGAAGAGGAGGTTGAAGCCTCCATTTAGCATTTTCCTCCTTTTTCTTTTTTTTTTAACCCCACCTCAGGTGCTGTGCAAGCTAGAGGCAGGACTAATCATATTTTATTTCTTTACAGTTCTTCAAAAATTTCTTCAGAGAGGTAATACTGTGTTGGAACTGTACTATTTATGCAAAATGGCAGTGTGTGGTGCCAGAGATAATGGCTTCAGCTAGAGATTCACAGGCCATGAGTTGTCTGGAGGTGAAGCTGGAAGCTAAGTTTTGTGTCAGCCATGGGAAGCCGTCAGAAACCAGTGACCAGCTTGTGGATGGAGCCTCATGGGAGATCTGTCTTCCTGGGAGGATGATTGGGGCTGCAGAGACTGGCCTGGTACTTGTAGCTGCTGCTAAAACTAGTCCAACAATTCAAATTCCCTGTGAAAACAAGCAGATAGGGAACAAACCATGATTACAAAACTTTTGTGTTGCTTTGTGTTTTGCTTTTCAGCTTCCTGTTTCTTGGAGAAATAAACCTGGGATCAGCCAAACTGAAAGAAAATTCTCCTTAGTAATTATTTCCTGATTACATGTAAATATGTGTTCAGTAATTGCCAGTCAATCAACTGAATCGTGTTACTTAACTATTGCTGTAGTGCCTCAGCAGAAAATCCAGGTGCCCTTAACTGTGTGTGAAAATACCTGCAGCAGAGGCTGAAGATTTTTTGAGTCAGTTTGCACTCCAGTGCAATTGCAATGTTAGAAATACCAAGTTCTAGTGACGTAACCCACTTTAAAGGGAGAAAATGCTGCTTAAGAGATGTGAACAGAAGATTTTTCTGATCTTTCTCCTTCAGACTGAAGAAAGTGAGATGAAGCAACCACCAGCAAATGGCAAGGAAATCTGCATGGAAAGAAGAATAAATTCTCTTCTGTTATAAATACAACTTTTCAGGCCAAACTGCTATTCCTGTGACTTCCTTTTTTTGTGCAAACTGCACCAAGAAGCAGTCTGAATATTTGGCTTTCTGGCAGGGATGATAAGACTCTGCAGGGGGGGAGGATAGTTTTTCTTCCCATGATGTATTTCTTCCTGTGTTTTTTTCCAGTAAGTAATATACACTGTATACAGTGGCATATAAACTCAAATAAGTTCTAATGTCTGGTTGCAGAATAGCCCTTAAAATGTGCTTAGTTTTTACCAGACAGAGCTTTTACTGGGTACAACTATACCTCCAGCTACTCTGGATATATTTGTCCTCTCAAATTTACCCTGTGTGTCAAAGTTTGGGATTTGCTTTCACTCAATTAATTCCCTGAATAGGGAGTTCAGTTACCAGCCTTATTCATGTGTGGTTTGAACTTCATGATATAGACTGAAATGGGTTTTAAATAATTTGTGAGGCCTGAAAAAGGGCTTTACTTACTTCATTACAATGGTTTTCAGCCCACAGCTATTTTTGCTGATGTTCTGTTCTTTAGCAGCAACAGCGAGATAGTGCCTTTAGATAATGAAGCAATACTGAATTTTGAATGCCGACTTGTTTTCCTTGGAACAGCATCAAGACAATTAAGAGGCTTAGGTGCCAGGTGGAGATTAGAGAAAGAAAATGAAAATCAAAACAGGAAGCAGAGAGAGGCAGGCTCCAATGCAACCTTCACGCCATTTCATTCCAAGAGGAGAAGAGGAGCATCGACGGTTATTGACCTGTCACTTACCAGTTACTTTCAGTTCTGCAAAACTGCCAAGGAAGTACGCAGGTTTCCGCATGCTTTTCTAAAGATTTTAAAAGAAAAAATATGCTAGAGAGTTTAACAGACTGGAGAGAAAGAAGGAAAAAAATAAAAGGCAAGCAAGCATGTGCCTCCTACTGCTTCATTGGGCAGTTCTCCACATGCCTGTAATTCAGCTGCCTCGAAATAGGCTCTGCTGAGCCACCGCAGGACACCAATGCATCCCTTGCCAGAGATGGGTGCAGATAGAGGGAAGCAACTCCAAGCTTGCCAGGTGGGTTAATGTAGTGCTGCGTCTACAGTAACAAAGAGCCTTGCTGTGACTCAGGAGGTATTTGCTCAGGCACAGCACCGGACTAAAGTGCGTCTGGCTGAGGGAGAAGGGGGCAGTTCCCTCGTGTCTGCCTGGCCATGGAGACATGCCTGTCTTTGCTCCTGGGCATTCACATCTCGAGGAGACCACTGGATCAGCTGCAAGCAGAAATAAAACAAAGTTAGAGGGGACACTGCTGGCAGCCAACAAGAGCTTGCCTGGCAGGAGGGATTGTGGCCTGTGTACTCTCTCCATAAGCACAGTAAAAAAGCAAGGCATGGAGCAGCAGGGGAGGGCTGCTTTCTTGTCAGGATAGCAAATCTTCCTTTCTGATAATTTAACTTTGCGAGTAGAAAGAGTTGGCAGTCACAATATTGTGATGAGGGATATGTGGCAGCCATCGTACAAATCTGTACTATGGCTTTTAGCAGCTAACATATAGGAAAATGTATATAGCTACAGTAGCGATTAATATAGAAATACCACTTTTCATGCCTCGTTTCTTGCCAATGATTACCCAATAGTAGATGCATTTTTTCCCCGTCTGTACTTCTGTCTTTGTGGTAGCTCATATTTCCTTTTTTTCCTTTTGTTCGAGACTCACTATAGTTTCTCTACCTGCTCCATATACTTTAAAATGTACAATTTTTCAGAACTTACTCATTTTTCAGTTCCTAGTGACTCATGATGAATTGGAATAGAATATACAAATGCTGCATGTCTAGGGTGGAAATGAAAACCTGCTTCGAAAGCCAGTAAGACAGGTTCGGCTGATGGAAACTCATCCGTGTATATTGGCCCTGACTGTTTTTTGTGGTAATTCAGGGATGCTTTTATGGGGTAAGCGCACAAGGATTGTCAAGGCTGACATGGTGCAACCGTTGCATCATAGTGTATTTAGAAAATTATCATGCTGTTCCCAAAAGATTACATAGAGAAATGAAAAAAATAGATTCCTGAATAGGGTAGTTTTGAGCACTTAGAGCCAAGGAATAGACAATATAATTTTTCTGTTTTCCTTCTGTTCAGGCAAATTGCTAGGACTTTTTTGGTGTCAGCTCTGCAGTATAAGAGCTCAGCACACACTCACTTGGCATGGATTTGTGGGCTTCTCATGGTGTTTTATCCTATTTTTTAAAAGTCAGATAAATTGCAATCAGAGCAATAGTGTTCCTACCTATGCCAGTGACTTTTCTCTGAGCTCCCCACCCAAAACAAACCGTGCTTTTCTAAACAGTTCTGAACAGTGTGTTGGAGTCCTATATCCCCTGCTACAACATCAGCTGCTTAGGCTCTTTTGTCTCACAGTGCCTTCTCACAGCATCAGCTCCCACAGGGTCTATCTGACCCTTTTTACCCCAGCACCGGGGTGGGCAAGAGATGGCGTACTGCGCCGTGGGTCTCGCAGCTGGGGGGAAGCTGTTGGCAAGCTGCAAAAAGCAATGCCATTAGCTGTGAGGTCCTGCGGGATGCTACCCCGTGGCCTTCTCCTCTACCAGGCTGGCATTTATTTTGATATATGGGAAGAAAAGGTTTTTAAAGCAGCTGAAATGACCCGGAGGTTGATTATGTGAACTTGTAATGTCCAGTGTTCTGGATACAACACAATCAGTTCATAATCTTCCTGTATCAATGGCATAATTTAGCAACTCCAGCAGAGCAATTGCAGAGGCTCTAGAGTGTTTCCTACAAATGAGACAAATTTAGTGATGTTTTCATGAGCTGATTAATTTGTATTTGTGGTGTTCTCTGATCTTCTGACACACTGGAAGAGTTTTTCTTCTCTGCAGTTATCCGTGTGAAAAAAACAAGAAAAAAAGACCTAAACACTCTAAATACATCAAGGCATCAACACAATTAAAATCAAGGTATCACAAATTCTGTTTTAGGATAACACTAGGTACCAGAAGACAAGCAGTGTGACTGAAGCGTAGCATTTATGAGTGGACAATGCTTTAAATAAAAAAAATAAAGCATTGATTTTTTTTTAATTCATGGTGTATGCCTGCATATCCTTGAAAAGTTGCTTTTGAAGTTGTAACCGGATAATGAGGAGGATAATCATGGAGGGCCTGGCTAGCAGTTGCTATTGGATTGAATTTCTTTGCTTCAGGTCAAGCTTTATGTGTTTATTTATGAATCCCATGGTTCTACTCTGATCCTGAGCATCCAGCGCTCCAAGCCTGCAGTTTGCAAGCTACCCTTCAGCTGGGATCAGCAGGGCTGCTTTCCCCAGTGTTTACTTCTAATCCAGAGCCACCACAGCCTCTCCAGCTGGATACGGGCCATGGCAGGGAAAGCAGCACGGCAGGACTGCCCACACCGCATCCCCACCATGGGCTCCCCGCAGGGCACGTACTCCGGCTGCTCGGCTCTTGCCCACCAGGAAGGGCTTTCTTTCCTCTTTGGCTGGATGCTTGGAGACTCCCGAAGCTGAGAGACAGATCACTAGATTAGCAGAACAGCCAGCTTGCAGTTTTGAAGGAAAGCTCTGAAATGAACCGTAAAGCCTCGGTTAATTATTTTTCTTGCTGCTGTTGTTTCTTACTGCTGCTGGCAGTGGATTTACCTCTGCCCTCTCTCACAGAGATCCTGTTGTTCCTACTGCTTCTGTAAAAAAACTTGTTTTCTAAGGAAGAAAATGAAACTTTTCTGTTTTCTTTTCATGTTTATTCTTTATCTTTCTGAGACATCAGCAAGCCTCAAAAGCCACCCTGTCAGTAGCTGGAGGCCATGCCCAGTGAAGGGAGTACAACAGCAGCCCCCGAATCTCCCCCAGCCCCTCACACCGCCCAGGCCAGGGCACTGCCTTTCCTCACAAGCCTTCCCCCGGGCAGCAGGGTCTTGGGAGACCGGGAGTTTTTGTTTTAATTTAGACGTGGCCCTTGATGTCAGAGTGGCTGCTCAAAGTACCATACATCCTATTCACATAGCTGAGGTCCTGCAGGGAGCGACTTTGATCCAGCAGTTGTGAAGGAAGGGTTTGAATCGCAGCTACACAGTATGAGCAGTTATATGTTTAATTTGTGCTGCCTGCGGCCTTCTGTTCTTTGTACAGCAGCAACATGAGAAGAAATCATCCCTCTGAACTGTGTCACTTCGTACAAAAGGAAAATCCTGTCCAGCGCTTGTGTCTCCTTGCTGTGTCTGAAGTGAGGTACGCAGGACCACCTCTCCGGCAACCCTCGTGTGCCCTCTAGCTGTTGCAGGCTTTCTGAAATGTCTTCATCTGCTGTCAGCCTCGCTGAATTTCGCTTTTGGATTCAACAGGCTGGTCTTGAAAACAAATGCTTCAATAATTGCAGTAGGGGAGGGAGTAGCGACCAAGTGGCTGATTGCAGTCGCTGCTGCCTTGTTTGCTCTGTGATGATCCAATAGAAGAAAATTGTGCTTGCTGCTCAGGCTGGGAATTTGTTGCTTTAAAAGGTATTTGCCTGGAGATTACATGTTCAGCTGAAGCAGGGGAGAGTGACGTGTCAGCAGGATGATTTCTGTGACATCTAGTAAGATGGAGGGTGGAAATGTGCTGTGGTGTGGGGAGCAAAGAACTAGAGTGTTGGTGATTTTTTAAATAAATTTTTTGCACAGGCCTTTTGTGAGATGTTTCTCCACAGAGAAGAAATTGCTGCCAGCCCACAGGCACAGTTAGCTGGGGCACTGGTGGCTCCAAGTGCCTTGTACTTTTGTCTGTCTCAAAGGGACCCAGCAAAGATGGCGGAGATCCTCCTGATCCAGCTGCCTCGCAAATACAGTGATAAAGTATGTGAGGGCATGGAGGGTGGGAAAGCACTGGTTATGGTGGCTGGAGGGCAGCAGTGGGGCAGGAGATTTGAATGCAGCAGGGAGGGGATGTCGCACACCAAAATGCCTCCTGTATCCTCTCATATACAAGCACTGGACACCATACTGCTGTGACAGAGGGTGGTCACACCATGCAGTATGGGAGGACCAACACATTTTCTTCTCTTTTTTTTTTTTTTAGTAGTCACTTTTATATGGAGCAGTTTTGGGGGGACAGCACCATTGGCCTTGGCACCGCCTGTGGGCCCAACACCTTTGAACAGGCATAGCTGCAAGTGGCTCATGTAGGGTGGCAGTGCTGGAGGGGTCAGGGCAGGGACAGGACCCCTCCAGCAGCCGCAGCTGTGCTGATGGGTCCAGGTGGAGCAGGTCTGCAGTGATGAGGCCAGTCCGCCCTGCCTGGGGTGGGGAGGGCTGCTGGGCAGGTACCAGCAGGTACCCATGGGGGGGGTGTCTCCTCTCTTGCTGGAATGGCCCATGTGCCGTGGAGAAAGGGATTAAATGCCCATTGGGCCAGGTGAGTCAGCCAGCCTCTTCTGGTGCACAGCAAGATAAATGCATAATTTTCTGAGGGCTGGAAAGCTGAGATCTGGAGCAAGCAGCTGTGGAGGTGAGGAATTTTTGTGCAGGCATGAACCCTACAGTCTCGGGATTTAGCTGTGTCCTGGCTGCACCTGGGTAGTGGGCGTGTGTAATGAGAAGGAAAGGCCGTCACCTCTGTGAGGTCTCCTCTCATGCTAGGTGGGCAGGAAAGCCTCAAACTCTAGGGCAAGCAAGCCTTAAACCGTAGCATTTCCAGACCTCGTCGCAGGATCTTGTGGAGAGGTAAGTGGGCTAAAAACCTGCACTATTTTTTAAGCGGTGTTGCCTCTACTAAGGAAGAGGGAATAGCCTCTCCCATCTGTGCTGAACCAGCTGGCCAATGTGTTGACAGAGTAACTCACTTTTCTAGTACTCCACCAAGGGGGTCTGACTCAGTGCCTGTGTTTTTTTGTTGCCTTGTGTGTTTTGGTTTTGGTTTGCATGTACTTACCAATTTTGTATTAAGAACTTCCCCTGACTAGATTTAACTGCAATGCTATTTGCTTCATAGTGGCTTATTTCCTAGGAGAGGCTTTGTATCTGATAGAATTATAACAGAAGATGTTTGGCTTAACAGCATCTATATCTTCTGTATTTCAAAGGCTGCATGGATCCTTGCTCGTATGTTTACCAAAATGGTGTGCAGGTGTTATATAAACATGGATCTTTAATACGTATACACTGCAGGCCATCTCAAAATATTTTACTTACTGCTGCTAGCAGGCAGAAGGGACAGCAGGAAGTATGAATATCTGCAAACCTGCACTGAAAAAACCCACTCTAAAGTAAATATCAAGCACACAATCAGCGTGCTTCAGGAAGCTGTGCCATTGTGTGCATTAGGTGCCATGGAAACATCTCCTGATGGTAACACATCCGTCAGCCTGTGCAGTGTGACTCCGGAGGCAAGCATTGGCTACAAGGAACCCACTTCTGCTAGCAGTTAATTTCTACCTTCGACAAAATCTGGAGTGAAACTACTGATTAAGATGACGCCTAGCAATTACGCTATGCTAAGTTAATTACAGAGGAACAGCCCAATGGCTGCAGTTAGCTCTGGCCAGGCTGCATGGATTTGTGAGGGGAAGAAAGGTGATGGTGCCTTTTGCGCAGCACAGCTGAAATACTGACGCTCTCCTGCCGTCTAACATGGGGGCAGGCGCCTCCCTTTCAATTTGTGTAAGTGAACTTAAATCTGTCTTCTTCAGTCCTTGCTTACATCCCTTCTTTTTTCTGAGAAGGCGTTGCTTCTTCCCCCAACCCAGCTGCGGCACTGGAAGAGGGAAAGAGGAGGTATTTAGGGTAATACTTTTTTTTTAACACCTCACAGCTTGCATATAAAAATGCTGTAAAACACGTTTGGTACATGCTGATATCGGTTCCTTTTAGGTAATTATTAATGCTTTAGCATTATCACCATGTTCTAAGCTTGCTTACGTACCAAAAGAGTGAAATGGGGTCTAGGTGTTTCAGCGTGTTTGTGTGCGTTCGCCATGGCAGCGTAGCCGGACGCGGCCTCCTTGCGCTCCATCTTGCGGCTTTACTGAAGGCGTGTGCTTTATGAGCTGAAAACCAGCTTTTCTATAGCGGGTCCTCTACAAATCCATAGGAAAGTCTTTCCTTTTTCCCTCTGAAAATGCAGTAATAAAAATATTTAAAAGGAGGCTGGTTTTAGAATGTGTCGGGATGCTGCTACAAAAAGTTTAAATCTCTTTTTAAAAAGAAATGCAGATACTGTTTAACTATTCCTGATGCAGAACTGGTAAACCCAGGTGTTCCCTTTTCGGACTTTTGTTCTCCTTGCATGGTGTAAATTGTGCAACTTGGTGGAAATGTGTCCTCTCCTTTGTGACTGTGAGCATAGCCCACCTGATAGGAAAAGGTGGACAAAATGCAGCACGGTGGGTAATGTCGGCTGCTTGCAAGGCAAAGCAGGGGGTGGAGGAGAAGGGAAAGAGGGTAAGGGAGCAGGGGCTCCTTGTGGCTGGGCGGCAGTTCCCCCTTTCTTGAACAGGTCCCCCTGAGGAGGCGCCATTTGTGGGGCTGAGGAACCTTCTGGAACCAGCTGGAAACGGCTGGATCTGGCCCTGCCCCGCCCGGTGCAGCCCCGCCCTCTCCTCACAGACCCCTCAGCCCTGCTGCCACACCGCAGTGCAGCCACCCGGGGCAATATCCCACGTACTTTTCAGCCCACGTACTGGGCAGCCTCTCCATCCTGGCAAGATGAAAAAGCAGCTCCCGAGTGCAGGTTGTTCATGATTTCTTATGTATGTTTTTGCATTGGTTAATGAGGTAAGAAATTTGGAATAACTGGGTGAGCAGACATGAACCCTTTACCAGACTCATGCTCTGGTTGCTGCTTAAATTCCTCTCACAGCTCCTCCATAAATCTTGCATTTTTTAATCTTTGTGAATTGGGTAGAAATTCACGTATTTCACAGGGCTGGAAGGTTGTGCACCAGCACTCGGTCAGCCTTTTTCCTGACTGTTGGGGCCCTTGAGGAAGGGGTTTAGCTATCCCTCCCTACCCTAAACAGGGCGTGTGCCTTGACCTGGAGCCCCATTTTCTCTGAATGCAGATGTGAATGGGTTTTATTAGGACTTACCCCATTGCAGGTCCTGTCTCAGCTCTACAGAAGAGTACCGACACTAGTATTTTAAGAAGTAAAAGAACTAAGTAGAAGTGGACCTTAAAGGTCCTTTTACTTGGACCTTAAAATAATAAAACCCAGTTTTTGCTTATCACTTGCCTATTTTTATTCCCCAGAAATCATTATCTTCTGTTCAAGTCAGGCACACAACAAATAAAGTCTCACCAGATCTACAAATCAGCAGAGAAAGAAGCATATTTGGTGTTCCTCTGGAAAACCTCATGCAGGATGCACCACAATGTGGCGTTCCCTTTCTTGTGACACAAATGGTAGAGTACCTAGAAGTATTTGGTAAGTTTGTGTTTTCTCTGTTTGTTTAAGCTGTACTTTTCAGCTGGAACTGCTGAAAAGTCTGTTTTTACAATTATTATGCTTTCCCAGAGGGGTTCTTGCTTTCTCAGATCCAGTTCTCATCACACAGGTATGGTAATGCAACCATTGCTTACTGTTTCATATTTCTTCTTAAACAGGTCTGGAGCGTGTCGGTATATTTCGAATCAGTGGCTCAGTAAATAAAATCAAGGAATTGAAGCAGAAATACAATCAAGGAGAAAAAGTAGACCTTATTAATGATGGAGATGTTGATTCTGTGGCCAGTCTTCTGAAACTCTTTCTGAAAGAACTGCCAGTGGCTGTTTTTCCAGACAACATCTGTTCTGGCTTGCTAAAAACTTTCCAAGGTACAGAATGGGCACCCTCCAAGTGTCTGTCCTTTCTCATAGTGACAACAATGTGTTCCTTGCACCTTCCTATAAGCAAGGATTTAAGTTTCCTTAATCTGAGAGTGATGTTTAATTGCTTTTGATGGACCAGTCTTCCATGAACTTGTCTATAGTCTTTTTTTTTTTAATTCATCAAGGCTTTTGGACTCCCTAACATCTTATGGCAAGGCATTCAGCAATCCAATCCTGTATTCTCGGAGAAAGTACCTCTTCTGCATGCTTTCTTTTAAATTGGATACCTTACTTGTTACTGAGATAACTTTTTAATTTTTAATCTAGTCACCATCATAATGCTGCTTGTGCCATTATGTAACCAGTGCCTCACTACTTCTTTTCCAAGCTGGAGCCTCTTTCTATTTAACCTTCCCTCATACAAGAATCTTTTTGTACATCCCTGTTCCTATTTAATACTTTTACTAGTTTTCTTACAGTCTTCTTGGACAGCAGTGTGTGGAGCACCATGAAGCATTCAAAATGCAAAGCCAAAATGAGCACCTACAGCAATACACTGTCTAGTTCCCTATTCATGTCTATAATGGCTGACCTAATGCATTCAGATGATTCTGCCCAGTGATTTTCAGTGATAACTAATTCAGGTGTTTACATACAAAGAAGTGGGTTTTGTGGGTTAGATTGCAGGTTGCTTTTGTACAAACTTTATCTGCTAAGTGTCAAGTTATGTATGTGTTTACTCCCTTCCCTGCCCCTCTCCCCCCCAAAAAAAAAGAGGAAAAAAACAGAAAAAATAGAGAAAAGGGTCACTTTCATCAACCAGGAAAGTCTCTGCTGAAGGATCTACAGTTTTTTGCAAGCACCTTGTTTTGATGACCCTGAAGAGTCTTGCTGGGTGGTGTGTGTTTTTTTTTTTTTTTTTTTTTT
>VXBL01000835.1:1434272-1517356 GCA_013400195.1 Aramus guarauna | reverse complement strand
TTTTTTTGTGTGTGTGTGTTTTTTTGTTTGTTTGGGGGTTTTTTTTGTGGGTTTGTTTTTTTTTTAAATTTATTTATTTATTTTCCCTTTCTATCCCCCTTTCCATATCTCTCATTAATAGATTGAGCACCATGGGTCTTGGCCTTGCTGAAATATATTTTCTAGAGCTAAAATTGCCCTTTAGGGCATGATTTGATATTCACGATGTGGAAGCTACTCAGATGTGTCCTGGTGATCTATAGCAAATTTGAGCATCAGCTGCCAGTTATTGAGCAGTACTGTCATCTCAGTTCTAATAAACCAGGAGACTTTATCATACTAATTCTGAACTTCTGATCAAATGGAGTTGTTTGGGAACCCATTTTCTGCCTTGTAACTCTTCTTTGAAGAATGAGAACCAAGGAAATGCTAAGTATCCCCAATTTAGATTTTTAAGCATCTCTTGTGTAACTACAGTTGCATATTTATAGAGCAAAAATGTTTTGAGACTGAGAGCTACCAATTAGTCAGGAAATGATGTGGGGCTGAAAGGGTACAATTTCTTATTCCTCTTAATGAGAATCATACAGCATGTGTAAAATCTCTGGGGACAGTCAAGGCTGACAATCTTGTATCATCTTTAAAAGCAGCTTTAAGGATTCAGGTACATGACTACTGTCTGCAATTCCATTAAAAAACCAGCAAGTGTTAGATGATTCTGTCAGAACAGGAAGAATAGCAGAAACAGTGTATATAAAACTCAATACCTGGGAAATCCATGGTACGTAAATATTAATGTGTGAAAATTCTCAAAATTTAGTGTATAAATTCTTTTTTAGGACATATTTATTCTTTACTTTGCTATAATGTATTTTAAAACCTTTAGTCTTTCTCAGATCTGTAATAATGACTATGAAGAAGTTGTGTTATCATTAGGAATATTTATGTAATAACTGTTTTTTTCCTCCCCCAGAGCACAAAATCCACACAACAGAATGTATAGAGAACCTGAGACGGTTGCTCAGCTGCCTGCCCAAAGCCCATCAAAACCTTCTTCAGTTCCTGTCTGCTTTCCTGTTAAAGGTATCAACATACAGTGCTGTGAATTTCATGACTCTGGAAAACCTAGCCATTGTGTTTGGACCTGCTCTGTTCAAGTGAGTACTCTCTAATTAGCTATCTTAAATAGTACTACTAGATCACACTTTACAATAAGGCTTTCTGTCATAACTACATTCAATAGTAAGTGCAGCATTTTAAAAGTTAAATGTTTATATAGTATCTTCTGGGCAGATGTGACAGATTCTGAGCTGGCTGACCATCGTCATCCTGTTAGGCACTAACTGTACAGGGCCAGCCTCAAGTAAGAAACAATCTGAAGAAAAGAGGCATGTGGAATGGAGAGCTGTTTAATGAGAACTACTCCTCCTTACTTAGCCCACCTAAGTGCTGGCTGTGGAGGCTACTTAGTTGTTAGCCTTGATTCTGAAAAGCTAAGGCTGACTTTGACCTTGTAATATCATCTGATATCAGAGAAAGGAATCTCCTCTGTTGAGAAAGAGAAGTAACTCATTCTGCCCTTGCCACTAAAATGCAAGTTGGCATTCGAGCAGAGGCCAGCTGAGCTTGCAAGCAGTAAGGGCTTGGCTGAAGCTAGAGAAGGTATGTTCAGGATGATGGTGAGTGGATGCATAACTGGATGCTAAAAAAGAAAGGTGGGAGGGTGCATGTCATGCAAGTCAAGGTGGTGAGAAGGAACAGCCCCGAGTCATCTGATGATGGAGGATTTTCCAGTGAAGCCAGAACAATTTAGTTCTTCATTGTATTCTTCATGTTGACACTAGAGGATGTTAAAATGGTTATATTTGTCTTACAATTTGTAAACCATTTTTTTAAGTGGATCATAGCCATTCCAGCTTAATGCGAAGTACAAGCCAATGCCACTTTGCAAAATGTTTATGTTAACAATTAGTATTTTCTATGCAGTAAAAAAGCCTTGTTATTTTTCACTTTTCTTGTTTGTATGGCAAGCCAAATAAGTTATTAAAAATATATTCGGCAAAATTGGTACCAAGTATATTAGAAATCAATTTTAAGCTTCATTTGGGGAAGTGTGCTCGTAAACCTTGCTGCTATTTCCACAGGTCTCTATGTTTGTGTCTGCTTACCTGCTCTGTGGGCTTATCATCAGATGTACCAGCTTATAACCTTTGCAGGTGATATAAGTAAAAGGACCCGTACTTTAGCAAAAGTACAGCTAGGGAGAAGAATCTAACAATGTGTAGCATGGTAGGAGTTATGCCATTCACTCCTGTGAGAAGAGGCTTCACCATGGAGGATATTCAGTGATGGGACAAAGCAATTCTACAACCAAACCCCAAGTTTCTTAATATCTGCATGCTAAAATTAGTAAATGAGCGTAGGCAGATGAGGTTTACTTCCCAGTGTCTGGATTAGTTATGTGGTGATACTTATACACAGGTAAAAGATTGATGCCAAAAGGCCTTATCCCCACACTAACTCAACAAGGACTGCAGTGACTGTCACTCTTCTGCCATCAGGCCCCCTTTGCCATCACATGTGGCTTCTGTGCAACGCACACACAGCAAGAATACTTTATTTTATTCCTTTATGTGTGTTCCCAAATTCTCTGAACTGTATTTACACATAAGAATCCAGTAGGTTCCCTTATTGATTGATGAGCTGTTTCAGTTTTTAAGCATCCCACACTGGACCCACGTGGTCCAGCTACTTCTGAACATACCTCTCTGGTTTTTAAAGTACACTTAGTGCTAAACTAAATGCTTGTGGCAATGACCTGTCAAAGAAGCCTTGAAAACGATCAGCATCAAGTTTCCCTGCCAGAATGACTTGTCAAGACAACACAGTTACCATAAATAGAAGTATATCTGCCCTATGAACATTAACTCTAGCTTTTTACAGTCATTCTGATCTCACCAGTTCTGGGAGAGAAACCAGTGAGTCTGGAGTTCATTTTTTCTGTAAAGTGTGTGACTAGTGTTGTCCTTGGAGAGTTACTTCCTAGGCTTATGAAGAATCACCTTTTTTGGTAGCTGGGTGGAGAGGAGAGGCTTGCAACTGGCATTTTCTCTCAGTGAGATTGCTGTACCACTTCCTGCTGAGTGACCTGAGACCTCGAATGATTCAGAATAAACCATTTATATTGTCCTGTACAGCAGCAAAATCCAAGATAGTCTAATGTGGCAAACCGTATCTGCTGATACAGGGAAGAAAATCGTAAATATCCTCTATGTCTTTCAGAGCAAGAATTAGTGCAATTAGCTGCCATGTTATGAAACATTTGGCAACCAGAGTGTAGATTCACTGGAAAGTGAGATAGGTTGGGTAGTATTGTTGTTCAGGCAGAATGTGAAGGTCATGGAAAAAACAACTCTAGATCTAATCTGCAGAAATGTTGGAAATAACCTTCTGGATATAATGTCATCTCCACTGATGGCACTAATTCATTGCAGGTGTTAAAACTGTTCTACATGTATTCTGTCAATCTGTGGTTTTGTGCAATTACTTCTTCCTTCTTTGACATTAAACAAGTAAACTAGGTTGTTTAGAAGCCTTTTTACTTTAAATTTTTGATCTATTTATATTCAAGTGTAAATTCTGTCTATGATTATCACCTGTCTCAATCTGTTGACACTTTTATTTGTGGGGACCTATCATGCTTATAGTTTCACTGAAGTCACTGAGCTGGAATATTCAGTAGTTGGAACATGGAACGCATATGGGCCTTGGGGACAGAAAATTAGAATATAAAACTTGCTGCTTGTTATACCTTGGAAGCCTAAACTGCATATACTTCACAATTAGTAACTATGGTAATTGCAACACAAAAAATATAAGCCTTAGCACAGGTATTATATTGGAAGTCTAGTTACAGGGTCACAGAAAACTCCCGTTATCATGAACTTTAAATGCAAGGAAAATAGTATGACTGTCTCCATTCGTCTATCAACTTCTACTGTTGATTTCTTTCTGCTCATGCTCTGAACTATTTATTTCTGTTGCCATTCGTCCTTCTTGTGAGCTGTTTCATGTCCTGCTAGTCTCTGTAAATGCCGAGGAGACTGTGATGCTTCACTTTTATCAGAGATTCAACTGATGTTACTTAAATTTCTGTGGGTATTTTGTTATGCCTCATCTTGGTGAAGAGATTTCTGCTACTAACCTCAGTAAGTAAATCTTGCATGAGTGCACAAGGATGCTAGCCAACCAGCTGTTTGCTTCTACTCACTTTGACTCATTCTTGCTGTAAATTTGCAGCAAGCCTCTGCCAGCAGGGAACCTTGGCAGATCTCCTGAACAAAGCCAAGGCAAGGGACTGTATGGATTTTCTAGCTTGCACTTTGTGGCAAAGCAACTTTGAAAGGCTTAGACTCAAGGAAAACAGTAGCTGATTTCTGATGTGCAAGTTCTAATTTTTTCTTATTTGTAATAAGTGTTCTTCTGTGTTTGATTTGCACTACAACTGATTACAGGGCTTTTGTGGTGAAGTATAGAATATACTTCAGGAGCTGTGCTCTTCCTAGGAACTTTTTCCTGGATTTAGCAGTGTGTAAACATGGTTCCCCTATTGTCAGCCTGATAATGTAGTTTGTGCTAGCATCAGAAGTAGCTGAAGAGGCAGGAAGTGATGATTTTAAAAAATTAATTGAAAGTCATTGTGGAAGATGGCTGCAGAGAAAACTAAAAATGTATTTTCTATATTTGGAATAAACATCTGTTGCCACCCATGAATATCTGTGGATAAGCAGACATTGGTATTTGGAGTGAGCTGTAGGTTGCATCCTATGTAGCTTAGATTTGTTTTAAAATTAAATGACAACTGGGCACCCAAACTGTAAACTGCTGGTAAGGGAAAGTGGGACCTAATAAGTCGGGCAAGAGCTGTTTATCTTCATGAATGACTTGTGCAGTACTCCTTGCTAGTAAGGAATTAACAGCTGGTAGAGATGGATTCAAGAACATATGTCTAAGTTAAAGAAGCTGAAAAAGAAGGCGAGACTGAAAAGACTGTTTGTATGGCCTGTGAGTTGAGGGTGTTAAAGTTTGGATAAGTGATGAATAATCTCTTAGGATTGTTGTATGCAGGAAAGGCTGTTGCTCAGTCAGCCAGGTTTTACATGCAGGCTTGCTTTTTGTGGGGAAACTGAGTCTGTCCTAAGAAGAATAGGAATCCAAGAAGGAGAAATGTTAGCCAGCCCTAAGGAAAGAAGAAATGACACAGTAGTTTATCCTGTAAACCCATCTATGTTGGTTCTGGCTACAACTCTGCTTAAACCATCTTCTTTAAAAAGGAGCCCAAACTCAAGTTCTTACAGAAACAACAGTAAGTTTACAAAAGAAGGTGGTGAATGAAAGCAATTGGACTGGGTCCAGTGTGTGTATTTGTACTATAAAATCACAAATGGATATTGAATGCGCTGATTTGGGAAACAGAAGACTGGTGTGTATATGTCTTCATGCAGGTCTCCAGAGTTTATGAATTTCTTGTTTAAATATTAATATTGTGCTGGGTGGAACTGACTTGGTGCTGCATGGCTGGAGAAGCTGGATTAAGGCAACAGCATTTATGTAAATGTCCGCCAAACTTCCAAATAGTTCATGGGGGAATAGGCAGTTCCTTCAAGGAATGAGAATAGAATCCCATATGAAGAATCCCTTGACTTTAATTAAATGATTCTAACTTAGTGTACTTGTGTGGATAGCAAAAGTTCAACTACTATTTCTTTAAAAAAAACAAAAAAAAAAAAAAAAAAACCAAAAGAAAAAAAAAAAAAAAAAAAAAAGAAAAAAAAAAAAAAAACCAACCAAAACCCAACTTGTTAATGGGAGCATCCAGAAGTTCCACTGCATGATGTACCTGATGTGAATTCATAGCAGTTTATTACCTATGGTTTTTTTCCAGGCAGTTCTGGTAATGAGACCTTCTGCCCATCAAAGTTCACTTTCATAAACTAAGCTAGAATAAAATGCCAGTGAGTGGTGGCAGATTTCTGGGGCTTTTTTTATTGTCCTCTTCATCCTTGATTTTACGAACCTCATGTCTGAGTTACTGTTAGGTTCTAGCGATTTTGCTGTGATGCCTCAAAGATTCATTGTGTTGTGAACCATTGCAGCAAACTGGGGCTTCATCACTGTGTGGCTCATGGTGTTGTGAAACCCATCAGAACAAGTTGGTCCCTGTCCCAACAACTGCTTGTTGGAAATGAGGCTGGGACACTGTTTTATCCAGTTGTCCAACTGGCTGCTTTGCGAAATTATCTTGGGTGCTGGAGGACTCCCTGTCTGACTTATCATTAGCCCCTGATCTGAGAACTCCTAAACCTAATCCATCTCCTCTTCCCTTAGGATCCCCGTCAGTCCCTTGGCTTGTCAAGAACAAAGGCTTTACAATGGCCTCCTGCTGTATTTGCTTCAACACCATGAGATGCTTTTTGTTGACCTGAACCCTTGTTTCTCACAGAGACAAGCAGATGGCCTTCAGGTAAGAAAGTTACGTTAATTGATTCAGCAAGTAGTCAAAAGTGCTTCATTAGGTTGGAACTTACTAATGTAAATATTCATCATACACCTCAGCTAAAGGGGAAACATGAGTGTTTTAAAATTCTGATTTTGAAAGAAAAAAAAAAAGCAAGTGTAAAAGTAAAAGATCAAGAATAAAATTCCAAGCTGTTCAACTTTAAATATCTTAATGCTGAGCTTTGTTAGATCAAAACCACTGGATTTTTCCTTGAGTGAAGCACTTTTTATTTTGTGTGTCTGTTTGACTACACATTGGTGGTGCAGGAAAGCAAAAGCAGAAGGGTGAAACCCCTTTCACCTTGCCAGAATGCACTGTGTATGTTTCAGACTCTCCTTGGGCATGTTATTTTCTAAACATTTTTAGTACTTTGATTTATTTATTGCTTTTCTTGTCAAAAACCACCTGGTGGAAGAAACATGATAGACAAATGCTGATTTAGGGAAAGGTTCAATATAAGTCTTGTTTTCAGTTTGTGAGGTGGTGTATCATTGCTGCTTAATGTGAAATTGATTTTTAGAAAAAGACATGAAGGAAATGTTGTAGCAAAACCTACAGTTTAATACTGCACCACACATCCTTGCAGTTCATGACTAGATTGATAGCAGTGTGCCAGATGAGGTGAAGGATTATGA
Organism: Aramus guarauna; assembly: GCA_013400195.1. Taxonomy (NCBI): domain Eukaryota; kingdom Metazoa; phylum Chordata; class Aves; order Gruiformes; family Aramidae; genus Aramus; species Aramus guarauna. Next base: position 1,510,183 of record VXBL01000835.1, on the reverse strand, counting down.
AAGAGATTTGCATTGCATGTAATTGTAGATCATGCTGCTCATGTTTGTGACTCCTTCATTTCCTGGCTTCTTTCTCCAAGTATATCTCTGTTAAGGAAAACCAACAGACTTCTAGTACAAAGTCAAATACAGTATTTAGAGCATATTATATATCCCAAATTGAATACTGAGACTGTAGTGCTCCTTGGAACCTCTCTTTAAAATAAATCCTGTACAGCTGTAGGTACAGAGAACAGAATACACTGATACAAGGATGTTTCTGAAATATGCCTGCTATGTTACAAGACATGGCCTCAAACATAAAACTAGGATTGTTTCACACAAAGACAATGTTGTAGCTCGTGCCTTCAGCTCCCCTTACTCTCTGAAGATGTCCCGTGTCACTACCATCTTTGAGACGTCCTGCAATCTGTACTCCAATGAGCAGACAAGATCAAAACATTAGCTATCCTGTTATATCTGCTTCTGCTGCAAAACTAGAAGCATCAGCAGCTAAAGGAAATTGGAAAGGTATTAGAGAAGCCAGGAAACCTGGCTTTCTATTGCAGTGTTTTTGTTTTAGATCAACTTCACTCCCTGTAATTCTGCAAAATACCATAGTCTGTCTGGGATTGTGGTGATGTGGGAAAGAATTCTGCTGAAAAGATCCTTTCAAGTTCTTTAATAAAACCTCAGACAAGGCATAGCCATGAGGCACTCTCCTGCTCTGAGGTGAGCTTATGAAAGAAATCCCGTCTGTGGGTGAGAAGGGAAATCAGTATTCTGTGGTTGATCTTGGTTTTGTAATTTCTGGCAGGAAACCCAGCACATTGGATAGGTACCCTTCATCTTTCATAATATAACAATTGCTCAAAGTCCACTAAACTGGAAACATCAAAGTTAGGTTTACAAACTAAACATATTAAAAGTGCGTGTTCTAGTTCCAGCAAAGCAAGCAAAAAGTGAAATGGCAAACCTGGCTCAGATCCTTTGTTACTTCCTGGAAATGAAACTTGCTTTTATTGGCTGTTTCTCATCAAGTAACTTAAAGCAGTTACACAGATACTTGCATTTGGACTACTTAATTCTTGTGAATTTTGTTGTTGTTGTTGTTTGGGTGCCTTCCCCCCCACCCCCCATTTCAACAATATGTTACCCTAATTAATTGAGCTTTAACAAATTAAAGCCACATTAACCTGGCAGGCATGCCATACAGCTGACGTAGGCTTAACCTTCAGTTGTGTTCTTTATAGGCTGAGATGGGCAAGATTGATTGCTCCTGAGCAGAACTCTTGGTATCTTGAAGTGCCAGGAGTCATCCCATTTACTCTACATTTGCAGGCTGATTCAGACTGGGAGAAGAATTTGCAAGTTTTTGAAAGGCATCAGTCTAACAGTTCAGAACTATTACCCTGGACTAGGTAGTAGATTATTCACAGCCACTGATTCCATCTAAAGATAGTGGTTTAAAAGCTGCTATGTATTTTTAGCTTGCCCTTTTTCATGACCATTGCACTCTTTTTCTTAAAACAGAGTTGGAATGCTGTAAAATCCTGTTTTATTTATTTATTTTTATTCCCCCCTGCCGAGAGTCCATTAGCACTTGAAGCTGTCCTATAAACTTCTGTCCTGGCTCACAAACTGCACTGGTACTAAACTGATTTTCCTGTTTGGCTTAAATCATTCTTTAAATTGATGTTAGACACTTTTTGGTGTTTGTTTTGACCTGAGGTTTCTCTAGATAACTGTGTTTAACCTGGAGCATATCACTAGCTGTGTTGGAGGCATGCAAGATTAGTTTCTATAGTGTAATTAAACTATGAACCAAACCTTGCTAACAGCAATTTGTCATGCTGTTTGCCCTCATCATTTCTGAATCTTACATTCTAGATAAAAGTTGACTGTGGAATTGTTTTTGCATCTAGTCCAAGAGTGGTTTTTTTCCATATCTCTTTTTTGTACAGAAGTCATAGAAAAATCCTTCCTGAACTACGCACACTACCTTTGTCTTACAAACAGAAGCGTGACTTTGTGGGTGCATACAAGCCACTGCATGTATCTTCATCAAAGCATGGGTTTCATTAGAAGAAAAGCCTATACACTGAGGAAACAAGTCTCATTTCTTGTTTTCTTTTCTTCCTTTGTACTTTTATGCATTCTTCACTATATATCAGTAAAGCTGCAGGGACTGCCCATTGATTGGATCCCATGTAGTTACTCCCTACAGTTGTGGGAACCCCATTATAAAGGGATTGCAGACATCCAAGGGGGCTGAGGAAGTGGAGCTGGACAGTATCCTGGACCTGCGGGTTGACCACAGACACCCCAGACTGCATTTCTGAAACTGCAGTGTGGTTTGGAGTTGGTCGGAACAGTGCAACTAAATATTTCATGGAGACGTAATCTACTCAAATTATGGTTTTGTTGGGAAGGCTTTTGTGGTCTGGAGAGTTTTGTCAATCTCAGGTTTTTAGCATTTTTCAAAGAGGAGATGGACGTTTTGGCATTAACCCTGTTTTGTAAAAAAAAAAAAAAAAAAGTGTTGCCTTGCTGTCATCTGAAGTTGCTGTAAAAAAGAATTGTAGTCTCCCAAATGAACTGTCCTCAGTTTGGAGGATAGTAATGATTTAACTGATGTTTCCTTTCTTAATACCATGACAATGCTTGTGGAATTAGTTAAAACCGTTCAGAATGAACAAACCAACAGACATCATCTCATGATCTAGTAAACTGAAATTTCCGGGTTAGTCTAAATTGTCTTGTCAACATTTTTCTTGGGTAGGGGAACATATTCCAATTCCTATTTGTGGCTCTTAAGATTTTTTCCTATGTTTAAACTGGTACAGGTCATGATTATTTTCTTTCATTTAAGTTCTTTGCTTAGCAATGATAAATTTTAGTTGGGTTTAGATGTAAACATAGCAAATCCTGTGTGTACCATGTAGACTGCCAGGAGATTTGTCAATGTTTCTGTAGGGATTGCTGTTACATTATAGAAATACTTCTTCACATCGTTTCCCATTCCACGGAAAAAGTATTTTCCCTAACATTTGTAAATTTAGCAAAAGCATGGGCTCATTAAATATTAAGTTTTAATTTTGTATTTGAGTGCTGCCCAAAACAGAAGACTGAATAAACAATGCAGTACATTGGGGATCAAAGTAGGACCTAGATCTCCACAAAAATTGTAGCCAATAGATTGTAAGTATTTTTTTTCTTCTTCTCAAAAACCAGTGCAGAATATTTTACTGATTGTAGGCATAAGGATTTGATAAACACCACTGTAGCCTAGACAAGTGTGACTTAAAACAATCAAAGTGGATGTGGCTGGAGTACTCATTACTCCTTCTAGGTCCTCCATGCCAGAGCCTTTCTGCCTATTGGTGGAGGGAATAGGGCATGGAGAGAGTGAGGTGCTATTTCTGTACTGTGCCTGTGATCTGCAGCAGACTGCCCTTTGTACCGGAGATCTGTAATGTGGAAACGACAAGTGTGCCTGGTCTCCATTTTTAGCGCACCGCGGGGTGTGGAGGGAATGTCACTGATTTAATGTTTGCTCCAGCATTGCTGGAGGTTTCTCTTGATTTGCTGTACAAGTGCTGTGGGACATTGCTGTCTCGCTTCAACCCCTTTCTATGACTTAGTGGATTTTGCCACTATCCATTTTTCTCTCTTTCTCCTCCCTCCAGTATATAGATTTTTATAGTTTAATTTTTTGTCTGGGGAAGGCTGCACTAGGAGAGAATATTGGCAGGAGGTGTGCTGTGTGTGACATGAAGCACACTGTCAGCTGTGCTTTACTCTAACAAGCAGCTTGAGCACAGAAGAGGGAAGCTGGTCAAACTGAAATCCTGTGATTCTTTAATGCAATCGATAACACAAGAACAGAGCTCAGGCAATCACACTAGCTGATTACACCGATCACTGTATGTCATTCAATAATGACATAAAGTGTGTGAGAAGGGAGGGCCTTTCTAAAACTGGTCACTGATAGAGGCCTTTCCTGGCTTGGAAAATATGTTTTGAAGGCAGTATGCTGTACAGAAACCCACTAAATGGAGACTCGTCTTTGTTACTTCTCAGTCTGTGAATGCCTGTTTTCAATTTTGCTCTGAACAGAGCATCTCAGAAACCTCTCCCATTGTCAGGTTCACAGAACTAATGTTGACTGGAGATTAAAGAGTTTTATCTGCAATTCTTGAAGAAGAGTAATGTATTCAGAGTGGCAGCTTTGCTTACTAAGATCAGCTACGCTACAAGGAAGAGGATTATAATTAATCAGCTAGCGTACACATTAGGATAATACAAATTTATGCTTTCAGAGGATCTGTGTGGTCTTTCTCTGAGGTTTTTAAAGTTTACCACAACACCTAAACCTCAGACTTGTGGCCCTGAGATTTTCAGATGTCTCAAGGTTGCAACAGAGGATGAAGCTGGCAGTGTTTTCTTCCACTTGGTGTCAGCATTGTTCTCTCTCACCCCAGAGCTGTTACTTGCTTTGAACATAACCCTTTAATATGCTCTGAGCACCTATCTTAAAATTAGGTATTACACTTCTATTTTTGCAGTGTATCAGAACATCAGCCTGTTCCTTCCTCAGATAATTACTGATATCAGAGAGGCATGAAGGAAGGGTATGAATTCACCTCCAAACCATTATGAAATGCAAACCTTTTTTATTTTATGCTTGTGTCACATGCCTTACCTCAGCAGGAGTACCAATGAAATCTCTTATCACTTTTGTATTCATTTTCTTTGGTGTACACAAGAAATTTGATTTGTTTGCTGATGACCAGGGCTTTTTGAAAAAACATCATCAGAAGTGAAGTCTTTGATAGGAAAAGCATCCCTTAGGAAATTAAAAGTATTTTTGCTGAAAGGCTTGTGATATGTAAGCATCAAAATATTTCACCTTTTTACTTGTCATTGGCTGTAATATTAGGAGGAAGAAAAGACATTATTTTAAAACTTTAGTGGCTTTTCATTTCATGCCAGGCTAGGGATGGGAGTGGGAAATCTTTTCAGAAAAGCAGGCGAGAAATGTAGAATAAAATGCAAACCCGAAAAAAAAATCTGCTGTCAGAAAAAAATCAAACTGTTTATTCATTTACCTGTAGTTAATTGTAGTTCATTTAATTGTAGTTAGTTACAGAGCTGTGCAATAGTGAATTTAAGAGGCATATTATGAATGCACAGATTCCGCTCAGGCTGTCTACCTGTCCTCTCACCCCGCCCCGCTCCCAGCAATTCCTGGATTGCTTTCTTCCTCTTTAATTCGTTTATTTCACTTGTTCTAGCAAAGATGCAAACATGCTGGAGTACTTAAACAACACCAATTGAGGGAAGAATAGGTCTAGCAGGCTAGCACTTACTGTAGTTGCATGGAGACAGGCTTGGCTGAATCTTGAAGGCATATTAGCATGTTATAGCATAAAGCAGTTTCACTCTCTCCCAGTTTATTTGGGGTTTTACTGTAGGACAGAGTCTGCAGTATTTAATTTCTTTGCTTCAAGTAAAAAAAGAAATGCATGTTCATGAGTCAGCATTTCTGCTAAATAGTTTCCAGAACTATGAAACTAAATACTGGGTACCTCTTTATTTTGCTATGAAAAAGGAAAGAGATGAAATATGTCCATAATAAAAATACAAATGCAATTGAGCCAAAAAAAATGTGAAACAAAAGGAAATATATGGTGAAGTTGCGTGCTACACCTGTTCCCCAGTTTGTGGTTAGAAAAGTTTAGTCCAAGTTGTCCTGATTTACTGATACATATTTGTTGGTTTTTTTTTTCAAAAAAGAAAAAAAAAAGAAAAAAGAGATTTGTGGAAAAATTGGGGAAGAATAAGTGGAAAAAGAGTATTCTAGAAAAATACATGATACTTCAGAAAGCTTTAATAAGAACAAATAAACACAATACCTCTGTATGTACTTTTTTTCCAAATGCATTTCTAGTCAATTCAAAGACCATTTTTTAATTTAAACAAGCATTTCTGTAGTTGGAGTTTGCATGCATGGGTTGGCTTGTGTGGCTGGTAATTTAGATGAAGACTTGAAGCTGAGGTTCTGTCAACAACTTTAATTCTGACCTTTGAATTTTCACTGATCATCTGCTTTAATTAGATGTTGCCCTATCCCCAGAGGACTGTACATGCGCATATAAGGATTCTGGATAGTAAAGAAAGAATAGTGTGGGCCTTAGGCTATCCTGCCAAGTAGTGAGGGAATCAGCTGTGCCTGGAGATGATCATGTTAAAGAATGCTGATTTTTTTTCTGTAAGCTGTTAGGAGGACAAGGAAATACTTGAGGGGCGGCAGATTTGCCTGGGAGTTGCTGGTATCACTGAGCTGCATGCGAGAGCAGCTGCGGGAACTCAGCTTTCAATTACTTTGGGAGATTCATCGTGTCAGCATCCATGCATGGGGAGCCATTTGCCAAATCCACAGCCTCCCCTCCATGTTGCCCATGGGGTGGCCGAAAGATGCAGAGGTTTCCTAAGCAGAGGGCTGCTGGGATCTCTGCCTGGCACAGGTGGGAGAGGGGCCTGGATCCTGGGGCAGAAAAAGGCTGATCCCTGTGTAAACCCCGCATGCAGGGGAGTGATAAACTGCACGAGATAAGTATGTAGGTTTGAGAAGGACAGGAGATGACAAGGAGTTCTTTATAGATCCTAAACTCTGTAGTTTTAAGATTTTTTTGTTTGTTTTCTTTATATGCTTTTTTCGCCCACCCAAAACATTAAGCTGAACGGGACTACATTGGAAGAAAACAACCTCACCAACACAAAAAAGAAAAAAAAAAAGAATCTTTTTGGTCTACCAGATTGTCTACATGATGACTTTAATATTTTCATAGAGTTGTGGTGCAGATCAAGTGAAGAAATTATGATTTAGAACTCTATCTGATATTATTTTAGTTCTTTACTTTCTAACTTTATTTTCATATTCTCTGGGAATTACGTGGATAGCCTTGAGCTTCATAATCTTTTTCCTCAGCCAATACAAGAGGACCATGAAGCAATAATAAACAGTGAGCTGAATTTGGATATATGCAGCACACTGTAACTCAAAACCATACAGTACTTCTAAAAATCTGTTTGTCTTTTGCATATTTTCACTAGGAAAGTATAGCAAGCAATCTACTGCTTAATTGCAAGGAATGATGGATAAAAAGAATATTTCCTTGATTAAATATCTGATCTGCTGCTTTACTTTTCTTCTAACTCTTCCTTTCATGTCCTTAATGTTTAGTCTAACCAAATTCCTATTTTGCTAACCATTTATATTCCATAATGCTTTCCATACTTAACCACAGTGTCGTTGGGGTGGGAGAAGAGGAAGATAAGCTGTGTTCATAATTAATATTAAATGGGATGTAGAACAGTAAAGAGCTGTATCTATTTAATTATCCTTTGCAACGACTAAGCATGGTTTATATAAGAAGCTTAAGCAACTTGTGAAAACTGCTGTTGACAGACCAGCAAGCTGCTGTACTCTAGATAATCAATGAGCTGTGCATGCCTTTCTTGGCACCTGTGCTTAGTAATTTGTATGTTACAAAGAAAATAGTCTTTTCTTCTTGCAAGTTATAGAATAAAGATGCTTCTAGCAACTTCTAGTTGCAGGCAGACTTGTCAATTAAAACAAAATCTCCTTCTGGACCTGCCTGGAGCCCCAGTTATTTATCATCAGCAGCAGTGTGTTGACTTCTTTTCCAGTGTTCCTTATACTCTGTATTCACATGGTAACAACGTCATTGCACTTTCTGACCAGAGAGACTATAAGTAGATGAAATTTAAATCCAGATTCATGTAAATGTCATTCCTTATAAAGTCTATTTGTTTCTAATGTCTATAGCAAATCCAGATCCATGTAATTGTCATTCTTTATGAAGTCTGTTTATTTCTAAGGTCTATAGCAATACAGGCAGGAGATTAATTAATTTGTATGCTTAAAATTCACTGATAAGCTGTTTCTGAAAAGTGTCCTTAGGGATCTCCTAAACCACAATTTAAAAACCAAACAAACAACAAATTCGCAAAGCTTTGCTCTGATTACTGTTTTTAAACCCTTTGCTAATACCTGAGATACATATTTCTAAATGTGGTTGCTGCATTTTGCTCCAGTGAAGCCTGCTTTGTTTCTTTAAAGGAGAGAAGTTCATATTGAGTCAAAATCAAAGAAAAAAAATAAAAGCCTTTATATGCAGAAGAGGAGGACAGTGGTTTTTATATTCTTACTAAACTGTCTCTGTTGAGAAGCTTAGCATTGCCACAGCCACTCTGGAAAAGGAAAAGAAACTCTTCAAAGTGGGATATGGTAACTTAATTTAAAGGACAGGTCAGCTCCTAAGAATACTGAGGGGAATGATGGATCTCTTCAACTTCTTCCCACTTAATAGATTCCACATTATGTAATGTTCCCTTCTTTGAATTTTTTTGTATAGCATGGGATTTCTTTTTTTGTATTTTGTTATGTAACTTCAGAGTTGAGGGCCTGCTGCTGTCCCTGTATGGTCTTCAATTGTGGCTTTTTCATTAGTTGAAAGGGAGCAAAAATTAGTAGTGGAAAATAGAAGAATAAATTAATGCTTTGATATCAACTTACAATTCACTTCAATGAAGAAGTTGAGAGTGACATCCTCATCTCACCCTGTTGCAGCTCTTCCAATCAGAACACAGTGTTAATTCTGGAAACTGCTACAAGATCTTTAGGTATACCCTTTTCCTTTTTTTTCTTTATCTTTTTTTCTCCTTTTCCCTTTTTTCCCTTTTTTCCCTTTTTCCTCTCTACCAACTTTTTTTCTTGAAAGTGAAAAAATATTATGTACTTCTTTGAAACTGTTACAAAGTAGAACAAATGTTTGGCATTAGAGAGCATCTATTTTTATTTCTTGTTCCTTGTTAAATTAAAAACCAATAGGAGGAAATTTTCACTACTCCAACCCACTTCACACCTGTTAAACTTTTGGCTCTTTGTCTAATACGATGCTAAAGCAAGGAGAAGTCACCTATCTATAAATTAGTTATACTGATGGTGATGTAAATTACTGCTCGTAGAGAGGGTTGGCAAGGTTTCTTCCCTACCTCGATGCATCTCAGCCTGGTTCTGCAGCTCTTGTTGAAGAGGATTTCTTTCCCTAGGAAGGGAAAATGTTGGAGAAAATACTAGTGTATTTCATGTGCTTCATTGGCTGTCAGTTGCTTTGGGTAGAGGTTGAAGACAGTAGTCCAAATGTTAGACTCAGTGGATCTGTACCCAGCTATGCCACTAAATAGGTTATTCCTGTATCACTTCTTCTCTGATTTGTGTAGCTGATGTGGTAGAGCTCCCTGGGTAAAGCCGCTTTTGACTCTGGAATGATCTTTTCGAGAATGGACTACTATTCCTGAATCAGAGTACGATTCCTGAATCAGAGTACTCTCCAGGCATTTTACCAGATGAAATATTTTACTTATGGCAGAGATCGTAGTATAGTCTTTGAAAAAAAAAATTAATAATAAAAAAAAAAAAATCAGCTTCCTGTTTTCTTCTGCTCTGCACGCTCAGCAGGCAACCTCTCACTGTAGCAGAAGCATAGAATGTGTTCCATTGTGAGTAATGCTATGCCAGTCTCATTACTCTAGGTGGTGCTTAGATATTATCATGGACAGGTTGGAATATCTTCAGTGAAGTGGAACAAACATTTTGAGTTACATAACAGCAATTTCTTGAAATTTTCACAGGGTATCTGCATTTTTTCCTCAAATAGGCAACAAGTCAACAAATTCCAACAAAAATCTCACCATGCAAGTAAAACCACATGAGGGTTTGAAGGCACAGTTGGGTCAGCCCAAGACGTTCATGTTATGAGGCAGGTATTCCACGATAATCCTTGGAACGCATTGTGAATTAAGCATGAACTTGGTTAATTCACCAATTAGTAGTGAAGTAGGTGTAGTGCTATTTTTCTTTCATTAGTCTGATTCTTACAGACACTGTGCAGGACAACCCAGTGCTGTGCAGAGGTGCTAGTGCTAGCTCTACATTACTGGGCAGGCTGGATAGGGTAAATTAGTTTGGACTAGCTATTTAGCTAATGTAACTGCTTTTAGTACCTGTGGTAGTGTTCACTACGTGTTTGTTTCCTGGATACATACATAGAATCATAGAATGGTTTGGGTTGGAAGGAACCTTAAAGATCATATAGTTCCAACCCCCCTGCCAAGGGGCAGGGACACCATGTTCTTGAATGTCTTATGCATGTATCAGTTGTTTCCCTTCATCAGTTAAAAACAAGTTCAGACCAGCTGGCTGCACTAGGGATGTGGCCAGGGAATCTATTTCATGTACTTTTACTTTTTTTTTTTTTTTATTTGTAAGGTGAACAGGAGTTCAAAAGGGTAACTGCAGTCTCAACTGAACCTTTGAATAAAAGCTCTTAAATGCCAGGAAAAATATCAGATGAGGTTTCTTCAATATTGTCTTTCTTAATGAAGAGAGTATTTAAAAAAAAAAAACAAAACAAAACAAAAAACCCAACGTGTGTAGTGCTTACAAAAATTCTTCTTTATCTTGCCCTTGCTGTTTTCAAGAGTTAAAACCTGATCTGAAGCGTAATCTAAAAAAATATGTCAAAAAGATTTGTTCATAAGCATATAGTGCGTTGACATCAGCAAACTCTTATTATGACTGTCATGTTCCCTATCTTGAAGCCTCATTCTAATCTTCTGGCAGCATTCAAGTTCAGTGCTTTCCGTTTTGATTGAATTAATTAGTGAAGTTTGGCTGATTCTCCAATTCTGAAATGGTCAGAATTTTTTAACAGGATTTTTTAAAGGTTATTTTTGCCCTAGTTAATAATAAAACGGACATCCGACTGCATTTCTGTATTGTTAAAATTGAAAATACAATGCCCATTGGAAGCAGAGAACATGGTAAATGAGAGCTATATTTACGTACTTATCTTGCCTTTAAGTTAATCTCCCGTTACTAGTCTTGAGCCTTTCAGGTTGCTATAGAAACTGCCACAGTCTCCAACTGTGCTTCCTCCAAGACTTAATTGCATTCTGAGTTTCATATGCTTTCTATGAACCGCAACACTGGCAGACACAAGCACATTGCAGAATGAGTTGAATTAATGGTTAAATATGATGTATGCATTTTTTTTAATATTATGTTTCCATATCCCTTTTCAAATTTTCCTTTGCTAGCTGGTTAAACTCTTCTCTAACATGTAGTGATACCATAGGGATGGATTCTCTCTTGTTTGCTGCCATTGTATTTGATGTTTTCCAGTCTTTGATGCCATCAGAGTAGCTGCAAGAGTCATTAGACTTTGGGATTTTTTTTTTTTTCCTTAGAGAAGTCAAATTATTTGTGAACTACCTTAGCTCTTGCTGAAGTTTTTCTGAGACTTCTCCTTCACCTCTGTGAAGGCAGACATGGAAGTGCATACCTCCTATCTCAATAGCTCTGGTAAGCTTTTGCGGACTCAGTGCTGTTTACCACATTTTTTTGCTTGATCAATGTGGGTGAAAAATAGGCAGTTTTTCAGCTAGGCTTGTTTTTAGGTGGGAAATATCAATTCATCAAAGTAGAAACTGAGTATGGTTGAATGCAAGGTTCTATAAGGCTTTTCTGGGAAGTATTTATCGTATCCCTGATGGAGTTTCTCCTCAAAACTGGAGTGAGAACATGTCTCATTCAACTAGTACAACCAAATCTGCTTTCCCACTTGACTCTCAGCATGATGATGCTATAAGTACAAATACACTGTTCTTACTGATGCTGTTGGACTTTCAGTGGGGATGAACATTGGGAGCCAACAGTGAGTATCACTTTCCTCTGTGTTCAATGGATGTAAGTTCAGAACTTCCTAATAAAAAACCACTATCCCTCATGTTCTGTTTTTGCGCAAAAAGGGAAGAAAAAATGTATCACAACAGAAGGAAGAGGGCAAGCAGTGTATGCATTTCCATGTCCTGTTAAGTCCTCTGTCTCAGCTCTGCTTTGCTTGTGCTTAGTGGGTAAGAGGTGGGGAATAGGACAGATACCCTCTGTGCACTGTTGCCCTCAGACCTGGGATGTTTCTGTACTTGTGTTAATGCTGGCCCAAAGATGTATTTGTATCCTCATTTGAGGCATTAGAGACACCCCACAACTGGTGGATAGACAAAGTCAGACTGACGCTGAGAAACATGGCAAAGTGAGAATTTTGCCAACACATCACTTTAAAATGTTCATGCACATTATTTCATGCTTTTAGATACTGAACATCTGAAGACAGCTTAAATATACTCATTACAACTTTAAACTTTTCAAATATCCTTTAAAATCTGACCCTTTGTGCTAATGTTTTTCATATGGTTCACAATTTTTTTCCCCTTTTTGTCATTCTCCGTATATGCTCGTTGTTTGAATTATGTATTGATGGTCCACTATAAAAATCTTTGTAATGAAGTCAAGTAAGCCAACATAGCTTTTCTGGACTCGGCCTTACTGCTAGTATCTCTGTGACTTTGCGAGGAAATTTTTTTCTTTTTTAGCTCTTTCAACACAAAAAATCAATTAGGAAAGGAAGAAATTATGACAGTATTGTTAGGAATAATCTGAAAGAGTGTAGACAGTTTGCAGCACTCATTTTCACTCTCTTTCATTTTTCCCCATATTCTTTTCATTAGCTACCTGTTTTACACTTCTTGCCACAATGCAGTGCGCTTCCTGTCTCTGAACTTAAATGTCTCCCACAACATCTCAGCTTTCCTTTTTAGCTGCTCTGTAAAGTTGCATGTTAGAGAGCTGGATTTCACTGCCAGCTCTGGCTCAAGTTACATTTCCTGGATTGCCCAACAGAATGTCAACATATATTCTAAAAATCTGTGTGTGCTGGAGACCTTCCTCAAACATTCTAAAACCACTTACTGTGGATGGGATTAATTTGAATATAAAATAAGTATTGTTTGTTGTCTCCTTGTCATTCTTGAGAAGTCAGATAGTTGCCATGTCTCCAAGTTGTCTGTCTGCATGAGCTATTTTCCAGGCAGTGACAGCACTTCATTTACAGAAAGCACTGCTTGCCATGTCTCCGTAGGCGTTCAGAGCAAAGACCTTGCCTATCAACTGGACAGTCCAATGAGTGAGCATGTGGAGGGCTTGCCGCCAGTTACATACAGTTGATAGCAATCTTAGTAAAGAGAAAAGACTCTGAGAAGTGCCAATAGCAGGTTGTTTTACTCTGCTGTAGAATGTATTGCAAAAACTGTTTTTCACAAGCCACAATTTCTTACGATTTCTGTGGTTTGCAGTATTTTTAGGCTGTTCATATAGTTAATGGTAGGCTGTTCCTATAGGCACATGGCATCTTCAGAGTATAGGTGGCTGGATGTTTAGGGTATATCCAGGGCCACTTTAGCTCATGCAGTTGTGGTTAGGGAATGCAGGACTTTGTGGCAGAGAGGCACTTAGCATTGTACTTTGCTTGTCATGCCTTTCCAACACCTGTCTTCAGGTACCTATTGTTCATCTTTCCTTCCCCATCCTGTGGAAGAAAACTGACTCACAACCAGCTCTTGTACACTACCCAGAGGTGTGTGAAAAGTAGAGATGTTTCTACTTTACCGCCTTTGCACTCTCCCTCTTGCCGGAGCAGATGCAATGCTACTCTGGGATGTTTGTGATGGAAGCCTTGCTGTTTCTGGGAGCAGGGAAGATAAACCATGCAAGCTGCTGACAGAAGTCAGGGAGAGAGATTTGAGCCAAGTTGCTTAGTGGACAGTGGAAAGATTAAACCTTGTAACTGACTTTAAGCTTTGATTTCTTCTCCCTCTCTTGTTTCTTATTATAAGCAGAGAAATGGTAGTGTGAAACCTGACCATAAAGAGAGTTTTGGATAAGCAGGGGTACTGCTGAAATGGTTCATACATATCTCAGACAGACATCCTCACTGAAATAAGGAGAAGCACTGAGAATGGGGTGCACAGGCTGTTCAGCAGATCTGCTGCTGAGTTTTGTATCACTTTTTTGTTTTTTTGTTTGGTGCACTAGATACAGCTTTCCTATAGCACACACTGGGCAAGATGAAAGATAACACTAATAAAATGTGGGTGGAATTTAGGCTTTTTATGGGAAACCTTTTAAAATTCTTGAAATACAGACCTAAGAATTACTTTCAATGTCATTTCCATCTCTTTACACCCCACTTGTGCCTCCAGAATCAATCCCCAGTGAAATTTCTATTTTCTGTCTTAACCCTGCTCACCTTACTGGCCACTTAGCAGAAGGGGTTCACCCATGTGTGAACTAAATCAGTCATTTTGTATGTCCTTGCATGGCATGCAATGGAAATGAGCATGGACTATATTAATATCTGTTCTTACGTAAACAGAATCCATTTTATTGAGTTCTTCAGCTAATGAAGCACTGTGGGAACAAGACAGTCAGAAGCTTGGGAATTACTCTACAAGGAAGAATCTCAGTGTTTCTTGGCAAAAGCTGCTTTATGCTCTAGGCTTGCTTGGTAAGCGCCAACAGTAACAAGGTCTTATTCTGGACAGGAGTTTAAATAAATAGACACTGAATGTTTCTGCCTGTCTTTGAAAGCTGTCACACATAAATCCTGAAGTTTATTTTAAAGAAGGCTTAATTTTTTATTTAGTTGCAGCCAGATACTCAAATCTGGGGAGGGGTTCTAATGAAAGAAAATAGGAGTTGGAGTCCCAAGTGGGGACTTATAGAAAATTGTCTTTATTTACTTCCAAATACTGGAAATATTTTTTTCTCAATACTTTGTCAATGTCCTTAAAATAAAAAGACAAAACTAAAAGGCATAAAGTGACTGAAGGGATTTGCTCAGCAATAATTGGATATCTAACATCCGTTTTTATCAAATATTTACCAAAGTAGCCATAGGCACAGCTGAATTGTCATAGACGGTCATATATTGGGGGGGTTGTTGGAAAAGACTGTAATGGAGGTAATAGATGGTTTTAGATTCACATCGTTGTAACTTTACAATGCCCTTTAAAAATTTTCTTGCACATTTATATTGAATGAGTGTATTAAACAAGAACTTGTGTCTGGAAGATCAGTGTCTCCTATGCTCTGTCACGTGCAGGTGAGCCCACACCCTCCTGCATCCATCTATCTAGTACTTCCCTGACGTACACCGGTGGAGGAAAGTGGGGACCTCTCTTCCCAAATGGCTTCTTAGCTGGACTGTGAACACTGACAGCTCTGTGCATCACATTTGATGCTGTTTCTTTGTCTCAGGAAGTGCTCTTCAAAGGTCTCTTTAGTTTCTTAAGGCTGCCTCTGGCTGAATATTATTTCAGTATAAAGATAACATCATCAGAGATAAACATAAGGAAAAGATGAATGATCCTGTTTATTCTTGGGTTATTGTTTGTTTTCCCTAGCGTGGAAGACATAGTTAAGAAGAATTTCAGAATGCAATCTTACATACTAAAAACTGCTGCAGATCTGGCAGGAACTAATGCAAGAGAGGGCAGGACTCTGCCTTAAATCATTCTCCTTTGTACATTATTCTTCTCCTTCCTTCATGAAATCCTGTCTTCAGGCCTCTCTATCTTTCCATTTTAATAAAGTGGTGAGCTATGAATTTCAGACTCACAGGAAACCTGTGACCCAATGTTTCTTTGCAGTGCAGATGAAGCAGGAACTTGTTTCTCTTGGCCTATGTTTCTAATTGATATTTCACAATGTGTTTTTATAGTATCAGTGGAAGTGTTAATAGGAAACCAAGGAATCACTACTTAATGCATTGACCTGCACAATTAGTCTTCAAATAAATCAGGATAGCTACTCAATCTTTTGTATTCAGCACACATTGCGACAGTTGATGTGCAGCAACGTCATCTACTAAGACCTGTATACAAATGCAACAGTAAAGGAGATATCAATTCTCCAGAAAAAAATAGAAGGAAATTAGTACCATACACAGCACCGGTGACAAAAATGAGCCATTTATTCCCAAGTCCAAAAGTACATTTATAACTCTCTGTAGGAACTGTTTTTTCTTGATCTAAACATAATAAAATGCAACCCGTATTTTGTTAACTGCTCAGAATTGCACCTGGCCACCTGAAAGACGTTTCTGAGGTCTTGGAAAAGCCTATAGGAATCTGGAAAGGGCCAAAAAAGCACAAAGAAATTCTCAATTAGAAAAGCATTAAAAAGCAATAAATTTTCAAATAATTGAGAAAGTATTTAAATTAAGAAATAGTCTCGATTCCCATTTCCTGGGAATATGCACTGCGCAAGGAAATAGAAGGTAATTATTCTAAGAACACCTGTGGTAAAATCTTTAATTATAATAATTCAGATAGAAGTTAATTAAAAGCATGTCTTTAATGTAGGAGTATGGTTTTCCCTACATGCCACCATCTGGGACTGACTCTCTTCTGCCCTCTCTGTTATTTAACTTAAACAGTAACAAATAGCTGTGAACGTAGTTCTAATGTTCTCTTATCCGCTGAACAATGATACGTGTTCCAAGAGGGTGTTGTGCAGAAGGATGTAGTCTTTCATATTTGCAGGAAAAGAAATAGTGTCTCTCACTATTGCTGTGGAAAGAAGTTACAAGAGTAACTGCAAAATTTGAATTTATATGCTTCTTGGGAGCTGACTTTAGTCATGCTCCCTCTTTGTTCCTGTTTTCCACCACCAAGCAGGTCAAGTGTGGTGGCAAGCATCAATACCCCTGTTGATTGTCAATCTGTTGAATCAACTTGCTCTATAAGCTGCTGGTCTGGCACTGCACTCACAGCGTGAGCTCTGTGGGATGTGACATTTGACCTGGAAATAATGTAAGGAAATAGGAGGTGAGGAGGGAGATGTAAATGCAGCTATGCAGTTGAAGTCTAGTGATGAAGGTGGTGTTTAAAATGCCAGTCAGGTTAAAACTGCTTTTCTTTAAGCAAGGAACTTTGGTAGCATTGCCTACCTGCATGGAGAGCACTGGCAGGCTCCCATGGTGTTTTGGCAATTAACTGGCATATGAAGGACAGCAGAGAGGACTTTTCTTGGATTTTTTTTTTTTTTTTCCAGAAGTAGTTTAAGAGTTTCTCCAAGGTGGAAAAGTTGACAGACATTGCAATGCTTTGCAAAATCTGTGGGCTTGGAGCATGCTCCTATCCCTAACACTCTTCTGTATGCAATGTCCACTATTTTATACTGTGTGATTTTTTTTTATTATTATTATTATTTTTTTAGCAATGAAATTTGTTCCCAAAGCATTTCTATGGCTCTTTCCCAAACTAGGCTGCACTAGATTATTGCTAACAAGCTTAATGTTTCATTTAGTTGTAGGCTTCCCAAATTAGAGTTTGGTTTATGGTGTTCAAAAACATCAGTTCCCCATGGGCAGTTGCCTGTGTTTCTGATTCACAAAAACCAGACTAGTGAGGAAATGCATGCTCTTTCTGCTCCTTGCCCCCCAAAAGTCAGTTACATTGTGTTAATGAGCACAATGAGACAAATTAATTCTGAAGCTGAGATATTAGCAAGAAGTTTTAAAATGAGACTAAAAGGGAAGTGTTAGATTTCTGATGTCTTGAAAATATTTGTCTATCTTGCGTGCAGTGTACCAAGACAATTGTGCCCTGTGAGGCAATGTGTCAGTTGAAATTTGAGGTAGGTAGTAAGCTGATTTCCAGGCCAGCTTGAACAGTAACTGAACAGGACAAACACTTCCTCCCTGCACAGGTTTTATTATAAAGCTATCGTGCAGCAGGCATTTGAAAGCTTCTCATTACAACTCTATGAAGAGCTAGTGGCACTAGGATGATACAGTCAATGAATCTTACTGGGGAAAATAAACCCTCAAAAGATATGTTCTGAGCACTAGAATGAAGTGGCAGTGCAGTGTTTCATATTGCAGGTCTGAGTTTGGATAGAGGGGAAGGAACCAGGCCAAGAGTAGTAAGGTAACATGTATAAACTGAGGTTTTACTATGCCTCAAACAGAACAAAAGAAAATTGAAAAAATTATTATAGACACATTTCATCAGGGTAGTTATAAAGCCTTTTTTAGGTGTTTAGCGTGTATCATCCTGCTTGCATGCATCAGTGTAGAGAAATGCTGAAATCACAGTTAGATCACTTTCAAGAGTTACTTGATAAGGGAGTGGATGCTGCCTCATTTTTACCAACTCTGAGTGAGGTTTTTAAAGTTGAAGATGGCTGTTTCTGTTAAAAGCATAAACATTTTAAAATTTTGGCGTGTGTGTTTTCACAAACCTTCTGCCTAATTAAAAATAACAACATGCCATTACATTTTTATCAACTGAGATAAACTCAGGCTGCAGCAAATTGGTATTCTATTATGATTCCAGCAAAATATACCTATCTGTTACAGCCTTAGAATGAGGGAGAAAATACAGTAAAAAACTAAAATCTCTGCCCCTATTAGTTTCTAGTACTCTGTACAGAAGATCCACTAATAACTTTTGAGATTACAATTGAAGACTTAACTGATCGTGATGGTGAATACTTAAATATCTTCCATTTCAAGAGATATATGTACTAATTTGTTTCTTTCATAGTTTTATTTTTGTAAAATTCTATTTTTCAAGATTAAGTATATTCCTTAGGATTAAAATCATGGATATGTCCGCTCAAAACTCCTAGGTTCTATTAAAAAGATGAATTCTCAACAGCAAATGACAGACTAATGACAATAGTGTGTCAATAGCAAACGACACACTGCATCCGAATTAAAATGCAGATAGAATATTTTCAATTGAGTAGTAAAGTATGTAAGTTGTAAGATATACCTCACTTTCTTTCATACTAAAATAATTCTGTTAAAGTCTTGTTGGTGAAGCAAGTATTATTACTATGGCTGATTTATTTAGTACATTCTTGAGGGTATATAACCTCAGATTATTAAATGTTTATCAAGCATAATAATGAAATAGCTTTGAAAGAGAGTACTAAAACTAAGCATCTATACCAGTGTTGCCAGACATTACAGTATAATGTCAAGAAAAGAAAAAGAAAACTGGAGTTTATAGTGATTCTTGTATATTACATACTTGGAGAAGATGTGTATATTTAAAAAATATGTAAATGAATACATGTATTGTTGAGCTCTGTTTACATCTTTAATGCAAATTCTAGCTCTTTGTTCTTGGAAGTGTCAAGGTAGCTGGAGAGTAGCTGAACCAAGGGATGCCAGATACTGATTCAGGTATACTGTACCTATAAGAAGCTCATTTTGTTTTCTCCTTGTAGCAGATGATCTCTTGAAAGTTATGTTTTAATAAATTATGACATGGGTTTCCTCACAGCAGCTCATTCTGCTCTGAATTTTGAGCTACTGTATTCAGTGATGTGTGCAACCTTTCTTTGAGACTTTGCCTTGTATCTTTTCTCCCAACAGTGCTCTTATGATTACTTTCTTTTAATAGAGAGCCAGAAAAATGTTTGTCTTAGCAAAGTTTAGCAGAAGAAATTCAAGGCGTTATGTCCAAAACACCGTGGGGAAGAGGATGGGCTATAAAGGTGTGCATTTTTGAAAAGTACTTTCTTATCTTTAAACATTTGCGTCACTGGAAAGGATGAGTTTGGGGCTACTTTTGGGTTTTTTTTGTATTAGTAGATTCTGGAGAAATGTGTCCTCAATGGTAACATTCATAGGAGTGGCACATTCTCTGCTGGCCTTTTACTGCATTGTCAGAAAAGGGAGATGCTTCTTGGGGAAAAGCGCATGGATGAAGAACACTTCTACATAGGGCCAATGGTGGGAAACATGCAGAACTGCTGAAGAGAGACCTTTTAATTTACAGTAGACTCCTCTGAATCTCTCAAAAATTAAAACTCCTAACACCTTTTAATAGTTCTTTCTTTGTGATTGGGCAGGGGTAGGTAAAGTCATTAATATACAACCTTCAGATCAAAAATTACCCTGTGGTACTTATTTAGTGACTTGCATTTTCAAAGGAGCTTGGAAATTTCACTTGTATTAGAAAACTTGTGGTTATAGAAAGTGTGAAATTTTTATTATGGGCTGCCTCAGTGTACTGATTGAAATTAACCTTTTGCATTGCAATTTTTTACTTAAAATAGCCCAAGGTACTGCCAAACAAATGGCTTCTCTTTGGCATATTTTACCCTCCACTCAAATACTAACTTGGTCGAATGCAATATACAATAGCTTTGTAAAACATCCCACAAGTGGGTTTAGCTATTAGTGGAAGAAGTCCAAAAATCTAGAGCCAAAGCCCAACTTTAAAATGGAAAAAAAAAAACAACAACAAACCAAAAAACTCAAAAACAAAAACCCCCCAACAATTTCAATGTGTTTGTGTACCTTTGTTTGTGTACATTATTTATTTTGGAGACCTGTTTTCCTTTTCTGTGGCTCCAGACTCCTTGGCTGCCAGGTATGCATTTTTAAATTGTTGGAAGAATTGTTAATTAGAGCAATTTCTTACATTGACTAACTGCAAATATCCCTGGAGAAGTCCTTGTTCTTATGCAGAAATCCATGTGCAATTAAAAAACAGTTATGTATATTTAAGGTATAGTGAAGTAAACAATGAAGCTGTGTGTGCTATCTGTTGTTCATAGCTACACCACTTCTGAAAAGAGTTTATTTCCTTTGCTTATGTTGTAAAGCTCAGGAAGAAAACACTTAATACCCCTTGTTGCAAAGGTTCCAGTAAGGACCAAGCAATAATTAAAACCTCATCATACTAGAGGGAGTTTGAACAAAAATTATGGTGACTCTTTAACGTAGGGGAACGTAGTCACTGCAGAGTAAAAGGGAGGCCTAGGTTCAGTCCCCAAATGTTTAACAAAATATTGGAACAAGGCCAGAATAAAATAAGGCAGCTGCATTGGGTGGGATGAAATGCACTCACCCACTGGAGTTTGCAGTGGTTAGGGTACAGTTTTGGGGAGATGAGGGAATTGAACCTAGCTATCCCATCCTGAGTGAGTACTGCAGCCACAGAGCTGTGGGAACTGACTTGTTCAGGATTGTAGAATAACTCGGGACAGAAGAGACCTCAGGAGGTCCTAACCATCTGCCCAGCAGTAGTTTCCTTGGCCCAGTGTCTGCAATGTTCAGGCAGATATACTGGTTGGTAAATCCAGCACACTGTGATGCTGAGAAGTGAGAACCAGTACATTTGGGGATTAAGATTAAAAAACTGCAAATCTTTATTTACAGTCAGGGAAATTTACAGTGAAACTGGAAACTATATGCATTTATTAGGGGAGGAAAGCAAAGAAAGTGAAAAGTCTTGGGGTTCCAGGTTGGCATTCTCACATATTAAAGAGCTATACCTAAGAGCTGTTGAGCTCATCATCTTCCTTTTCACCTGAGCATTATTAGTATTAGTAATGTAAATGAATGGAAATTATGTAGTTCAGTGCTATGCACGAAATTCCTCTTGGCAGGCACTGACTGCTATATGTGTGTGTGTAAGATTTAGGTCTTGCTTTATTTAACAAGGCAGCTCAGTGCTTGCCAGCCTACTTAGCAAGTGCTTAGCATATTTAAGTTCTTAAAGTTAAGCACGCATGTGTTTGGCTGACTTGGGGCCTAAATCACGAGTTTTCCATTTTTATGATAATTATTGTAAGGTTGCTTGAGGCTTGAGTTAATAGAAGGCTACCTGATCACTTTTTGTGCATGACAAGTTCTTCCTAAGTAGCTCTGATTAGGTATGTAGTGGCTGTTTCGTTACTACATGATAACTAGATGACAGATACAATTACAATATGGTGAATATTTGTCATGTCCTAATTTTCTAGATTAGGATATAGCACTGAGAGAGGAAAAATTACAAGGGATGAAAGGATAAAAAGTGAAAAGGGTAGTAAAACTAAAATAGTTTTTCCAGTTTCCAATAACATCGCTAACTGTTTGGGGTCCAGATAACAAAGCTCTGTTATCTCTTAAAATAAATTAAAATCGTACCACTGAGGTCTTTCAAAGCTGAAACTTAGCTCAGTCTTAAATGGCAAATGATCCCGCTGGTTTGGGGAGAGTCTGCTAAAATCTTTCCCACTTGGCTACTTTGGTGTTTCTTACAGATGCCTCCCATGTTCAACTAACAGCTTTTATTGTTTTAAATTTATGTCTTCCATTTGCTACAATTATAGGGTTATCATAGCTCTTAAATTGTGTAAAATTGCAGGTACCCTGAGCAGAAGGGAATTTAACATATGGAATGCATGACATCAATGTGAAAAGCTTGGAGACCCAAGTTTTCTTGTGGAGGAGAGATGACTGCACTCAGGCTACAGCAATGTCAGAAGGTTTGGGTTTGGGAAAGTCTTCTTCTGACTCCAAGCTGAGGTGTCCCTGTTATTATGGATTTATTACCATTGTATAATACTAAACAGAACATAAAACCCAACACCTTTTATTGCCAAACAGGCTTTCCCCCCATCTTGTTTTTTTTTTTTTTTTCCTTTTTTTTCCCCTCCCTTTTTTTTTTCTTTTCGTCCTTTCAAAAGAAGTGCTATGTATAGGTATGCTTTATGGTCTGGGTGTTTTTTTAAATACAGTTTTCCTTTATTTATGTTTCTACTGAGTTATGGCTTTATCATACGTAGAAAGGTGCAACTAATTTAGTGGTCATTAAAAATCATATTTTAACATTCTAAAAATGATGGGTTTTCCAGCTGTTTCTATTATGATTGTGTTAACGAGTTTCCTGCTCCCTCACAAGGCTGCGAGCTAGGAAAATGATAGAGTGTGATCTTGACTATGACAAGAAAATTAGAAACACCTAATCGAACAAGAAGTGTTTATCCTCCTGAAAATAGACAAGAACAGCACAATTGAACAGTGGACCAAGCTGGTCTTGAATTGAAATCCAGCCTGGTACATTTTGTTTCTTTTCTCTACACAGGAAAACAACACAGAAGATAAAGAAAGAGACAGACTCATGGCATTAAGGTAGGATGAAAGCATCTGTTATTACTGCTTTATGGAAACTTTTGATATCTTGCTACCAATCTGTATAATATACTTCTGTAATGTAAAGATAGTTGATTTGTTGGAGGAATAACCTAAAAAGTGAAACGTCTCAAAGCCTTAATTCTGATGCATATCAGCTGTAGACAGATAAATGGAGGCCTAGAAGGCAAATATCACCAGCTGACCCTCAAACAATTGTATTCTTCATTCTTGGGTGCGTGGTTTGTTTTATTTTTTCAGTATTCCTCTAATCTTTCATTCTGCTTAAACATACCTATTTCATGGGTCACATGTTGGTATTTCTCCTAAGCTGCGAGGATGAACTGCTTAGTTTCAGGAAGTGTTTTGTGGGTTTGTACTGGTATGGTAATGCACCAGTTGACTGAGATACAATCCGAGTAAATATATCAATAACTGTGCGTGCTTACTCTGGGGAGGGGGCTGGCAGTGAAGTCAGCTTCTTGGAAGCTTCTTTTTGGAGAGGGTTGGGGTGTGCAATGATTGTGCTTTATGCAGATGGCTAAATTTTCTGGAGAGAGAAAAAGCGATGTCTAAGCAAAGCTGAAATCCTTTGCTGTGTTTCTGTCAGAAAGATTTGGCTTTTATGACACTTGTGTTTATGTAAGCAAACAGTGTTATGTTATGCCCCAAGACTAGATTTCTTTGCATCATTTCTCCAACCTTTTGACTATTCTGACCACAGGATCATAGCTTAGCCAAAAAAAATTCTTAAGGGAATATTTTTACCCATAAGGCTTAAAAATACAGTAATGCGTTCCCATCCCTGTTTGCATTTTGGAGTAGAAATACATGGACTAATCTAATGGCCACTGTAAAATCATGGTACAC
The DNA here is from genome assembly GCA_013400195.1 of Aramus guarauna. NCBI lineage: Eukaryota > Metazoa > Chordata > Aves > Gruiformes > Aramidae > Aramus > Aramus guarauna. The sequence goes on along the minus strand of VXBL01000835.1, from coordinate 1,486,421 downwards.
ATTCCAGTCTTAGATTTTGTGGGTTTTGTTCTGAGATTCCACTGAAACACCATAATGGAGGCCATGTTTATTGTGCTCCGCAGTGAAAAAGACAAAGAAAAGATGTTATGGTTCAGAGCAACTTCAAGTATTTCCCAGATATTTTGTAATGCCAGACACTGCTGAAGTAGCCCACTTAATATTCTACTTTCTTTGCCAGAAATGCAGCAAATTAATAAACCACATTAGTGAGGGAATAGTTTTCTGAGAGAACTGGGAAAGATAATTCAAGGTTTTAGACAAAGCTATTGAAACAGAGACAAGCTGGCATTTCCCAAAAGCTAATCAAATGCTAGTAGAGCAATAAGGGAGTATAAGGCATCATTTGGGAGACAAAAGTCAAGGGAGAAGATTTCAAAAGGTACTATCTCTATTTGCCAGTAGATAGTACCTCCCAATGTTGAGCCTTTATCACCATAGAAATTATCAAGCACTGTTGAAATAATTGTCTGTTCTGTGAGAGCATATCTTCTAAGTCATACTGATTGTTTAGGTCTGGTGTAGGACTTGCATGTAGTCCTAACTAATTTCGGGATCTGAGATACAGTACTGGATTCAGTAGATAATAGGAATTCTCGGCGTTTTTGCTACATTTTTTATTATAATGGAACAACTGGCAATTGTTTTTTTTCTGATCACACTGAATTTAAGTCCTTCCTATCTTATGCAATTGGTAAGCAATGGTTTGGATGTTCACCTGGGTTAGCAAATAGCTGAATTTCAGTATCTGCAATGTAACAAAACAAACAAAAAAAAAAAAAAAGAAAAAAGTGTATGTGAATGTATTTTATAAACATTGGAGCATATCAACCATGACACTGGAAATGCTCAGCTTCAACTCTACTGAAATTAGGGCATTCTTCTTAGGGATTTAAGTTCAAATCTCTTTGGGCACAGAGTGGAATTAAAGCTCAAGTTTTTATCTTGAGTTTGTGCCATACATTTCAGATTTTAAAAAAAATGTCTCAGGCTCAAATATTTTTTTGTGAATCCATCTGTCATAATTTTGTCTGAACTGAAATTTCTGCAGAAAATTGAAACCTAATTTATGTATCCTTGGGACAGCCTGATTCACATTTGTCAGAGCACTTAGCATTCACTGGTGTTCATTCTTTTACAACCAAGGTCTGGTGAAGATCAGCAAAAGGCAATTTTTTCAGGAAATGAATTTGAATATGCTTGTCTTGGAAGTACCATTTTATTTTTTGTTTAATAAGTATTAGGAAGTGGGCTGATTGCTGATGCGAACTTTCTCAACTGTTTGTTTTCATTTAAACAAAACTAAGCAAATGCTCTTGGTAAATAACCACTTCGCAAATCCTCAGGCCAGTCAAAGGTACCAGTTACAAAGCTGTAACCCCAGCTGTTTGTTACTGCCACTCTGTTGCAGTGAAAATGCATGCTATTTTGTTTCTGGCAAAATAGAATGAATTAACGATATCACTATTTAGTTTGAGTTAGCATGGCACATTCTAGTCTGAGCAGAGAATGGAGCATCTGAATGAAGTGTGCTGACCTCCAGCAAGCAGGGACACTGTCAGCATTGAGCAATATTGTTGGTAAAAATTATCCAATGCTACAAGAAGTTTGCTTCTGAAACCAGCTCTTAGATGTAACAGTCTGCCACCCAAAAGATGTGTACTGCACAAATACTAATGAAATAAATATGTAGAAGAGAGAGCCATAGCCTCAGTCTGCTGTGATGGGAATAGGTATTGTAATTGAGAAACCTGCTGAAGATACTGTGAAGCTTACTGATCGAGAACAAAAGTGTTGGTATTCAGTTACCATAAAATCACCTTTATGTTAAGTCTAAGCACAATTAAGTGCTGCCCGCTTTCCCAGTAGATACATCAGTAAAGAAAGGCATTATTAAGAGTACGTGACTGGGAAAGAAAAGTAAATCTACTTTAGCTTTCCAAAATTCATGGCTAGCTCTGAACTGAGAGCAAGACATTACCATGCACCTGCCTTCACATCACGGATGTTAAATATATTATTTGTGGTTTAGTATTGCTAGCTTCTTTTATAATATAAGCATTATCAGATAAAACAGGATGATGGTTCCCTTTTTCAGTTACTTACTGCCTTTTTTCTATCCTGTGCTCTTATATTCTGGAACTAAAACCTGTCCTGATAATTTAACTTCTATCAAATTCCTTTTATCACGGAAAAGTGAGGTTGACTCATGCTTTTGATTAACAAGTTACAGACTTCTGTTATTTTAATTTTGTGTAACAGAAGTTGTCTTTCATTTAGCTCATTTAGTGTTATGCCCTTTTAAAGTAAATCAGTATGCTACCACAAGATACCTATTAACTGATTTTCTGTTTTGTTTCATAGAGGATTGCATATACAAATCTGTCAGCTTGGGAATCTGATACACAGAAATGTGTTTGATAGATGTCTATCAGTATGCTTAGCCAGGAAATTTTAATCCCTTTAAATTAAGTTTGCTATTAAGGACAAATAAAATTGTCTATCTTGGGACAGACTACTAGCATATATAGAATTCTAGAAATGCTGCAGGATATTTTTCTTTTGGGTACAATTAATTACAGCAGATTCATCTTGTCAGGCTTTGTTTGTTGTTACTTCTTTTCATTTAAAAGCTAATTGTTAAATATAATTAGATTTACCAACTCTGCTGGCTAAATTGAAGAATAACTGCAGCTATCCTTGAACCTCATGGCACCACACTATAACCAGGGTAGCGTCACTAGTCTCAATGTACATGATGCTAAATATTGTTGAATCTAGTAGGCACAAATAGAACTGTCATTGTTATGGGAAACTGGTCTTTTGTCCTGCCTAGCTCCATTATACACCTCCCAATGCCAAAATAAGAAATGGGTGAAGTGTGCTTTGAAGGAAGGGATCACAAGGCTGATGTTTCACTTTCCTCCTTTGCTCTCCTAATATGTTTTTCATAAAAAATGCAAATGCAATGGCAATTGGTAGTGAAGATCAAAGATGGCAAAATTTGCAACCAAAGGCAAGTGTGTAATAAAACTTTCCAGAGTATTTTTTCTCTGATCAAATTTTTTCTGATCATATTTCATATTTTAAACTGATTCAGAAAAGTTGACCAGGGTTTGGAAATCTGTGGCTATGCAGTAGGCTTGAGATACCGATGCCTCTTGCAGTACAATGGAATTACTTTTTTTTCTTTTTTTCTGATCTAGAAAATATAGGAAATGAAAAATTTGATTTTGATATTTTCTTGGTAGTGAGGTCAATGATGAAGACATATTAATCAGGAAATGCTCTTAGTTTTGCTTTAGTCTCCCAAATACCCTTTTTACATCCTGTAGGTGAGAGTTTTAAAGAAATCACCTGTTTTGTCTATCTGTCCACATGCATACTCGTGGACAGGCTTACTTTGGTGTTAGCTAAAGTAATGTAAAATTTGACATGATGCTTTTTTCCTTTGGTTTTGAGAGTAGGTCTGTTTTTTCTTAGACTTTTTTCTGCTTGATATGAGTTAAACCAAAATAAACCTCGTTAAGGGACAATGCATCCACGCAGCCTTGTATACTAGTTCAGCTAAATCAGCTTAATATTACTTCCCCATCATGTGTATGTGCACCCTTACTCCAGAGTAATGTGTAATGTGGTATGCTACTACTGCTTCAGCTCCCTCACCTACGTTTAAAGACCTATTTTCATTGCTGTTACTGCTGCTCCACTGTTTACACTAAAAAGTTTTACTTTTTTTTTTTTTTTTTTAAACAGTAATATTGTTAACACTAATTCTGTTTACACAGTCAAGCTGGTCAAAGAGAATGCAAGTCCAGTCATTTTGGGCATTGCCTGTAAGCACCTAGGGATAGATGTGGACTAAGCAGATGCAGGCATATTTTCTCTGATAGATCATCATCAATGATTATAGCTAATGTGATCCACGTTCCAGCGTCAGCTCAGTTCTGCCATATCTATCCATCTGTGTGCACTTTTGAGTCCTGTATATTGATGTAGGGTATGCAGCAAGGAATATTTCAAGTAGTTTTGATGAGGATGCAGACATAAATTATGGAACTACTCTAAGTAGATATTGTGCCAAATGTCAAGCTTTCATTTTTAACTTTTACTGTTGAAAAAAAGGAAGGAATTTTTGAGTATTTGCCAAATGAAAGAAAATAGTTCTCGTCTAGTCTCTAGTAAAATAAATCCAATAACAACTGACATGTGTGCAAAATCCTTGGGAAGCATTGTTGGCAATCATTGTAAATTGTAGTTCAGTGAGTTCATTTTCAGCATTGGGGCTTTGACAGTAGAACTGTACAGAAGTTTTAAGTTACCACATTTTAATCTGCAAGTATAATTCTCTGAATTTCCCTCATTTCCTCTTAAAAGCAGTCATTAAAATTTGCTAACATTTCACCCTTTCTTCAGGGAGCATGACAGACTGAGGAAATAGCAGTTTTCCAGAATTTATGCCAAAGCAAAGTTTTACCTTAATTGCTGTTCAAGTAGCTTATTTTTCTCACAGCTGTAAAGCAGGTGTCTGTATCTCAGTATAACTAGTGCTACAGTAAATTGAATGAGGCAAGTCCTAATATCCCTGAAAGCTGAAACAACTTGGAGGATCATGAGTCATATCAACTGCGTGGGTGGAGCTGAAGAAATAGAATTACATGAATTGTTTCCTTATTGATTTCTTATGAAAATAGAATTTATTTAACTTAAGAGGTTTGGGTAGTCCATGTAAAAAGAGAAGTCAGTCCAGTTTACACTAGGGACAGTATTGAGCTACAAAATTCAGAATTCCTCCCAAGTCTGAGTTTGGGCTTGCTTTACTTCTGACTTACACCATCCATCTATCTCTCATATCAAAAAGTAACATTTCAATGCTGGCATACCTGGGCACTTTTCTAAACTGCTCCAGAATAACAGGGCTGTATTTCTGATCCAGCTGGTGATGTGTCTTAACTGGTAACTGAATAGGATCACCTTGGGCAGTAGATACTTTGAGTAAAAGGTGTATAAACCACCATAGGGAACCATTTTGTATTATAAAAACAAGGTTTTTTCCTAACTTAAGGTAATTGTAAACTGTCTCTTGTTTGAGTGTTACCTATACTAGTATAACTGCTAGTTGTATTTCTATTCAGAAATGCTTTATGATGGCATGTAACTTACTAAGCTGAAGTTGCATTTGCTCTTAGCTCTTGATAGTTGTTCTTACGGGATAAAATTGTTCTCCAGAGAAACTATAAGCCAGTTATGTTGATGAGAGAAAAATGCTGGAGAACTGAGTCAAGAAGCAAGTCAGAGCCCTTGTTGAGAAGAACAGATTTCAAACATATGTTAAATATACTTTAAATTACAGACTTAGATTCCTCTGTCTGTAACTTCAAATACCTTTAAGCCTTTTTTCTTCTAATTTTCCTCTCTTCAGCTGTTGCTGAATCAAACAAAATCTGCCCATGGTGTGCGAATTGCTAATTGGGCTTTCTAATTACCATAAAATTTGTCAGTCCTTTATAAAGCATGTTGCTGTTGTGTGCTGTAGTGATAGTATAATTAAAGCATATGCAAAATATATAAATAGCCAACTCTTTTTGCATGTACTATTCCTATCTGTGGACCAGCTCTTGGCTTCAGGGATAGGGTCATTCTAGTGTTAATGAGGAGTACAAAGGCGTGAGGAGGGAAGGCTGAATGCCTAGTTTTTTCCGCATATTTCCTGCCAGTGTAAGTGGCTCTGGTAATGCAGTTTGGTACTGGGCTGTGCTTTTGGAGCAGTTCCTTAGCTTTAGAGGGAGTTAATGAGTAAATCTTTCTTCACAGAAGAAGAGTATGAAAGAAAGTGTCTCAGAGCTGATTTTATTTGCTGTTGAAACAAAGTTAAAGAGCAGAACTCTGCAACTAATTAAATTTTTCTTAGCTTCCTACCCTAGCTTCAACATCTTATATTTTTCATGACTCAAACTGCATGGGAAAAGTGGTATGAAAAGATTTTTTCATAAAAAGAACAATATCAATATGGAATATTTTAGGTCTTATTTTTATTTTTATGGTTAAATATGTTTTACACGTTATGTGGTCTGTTATTTTGAGAAATATTGAAGAATTGTATTGTCCATTGACTTTGTTACTGTCCTGCAGATATATCTTTGACAATGGCTGAGCCTGGAAAATAACAGATTATTAATTTTATGAAGTCCTTTCTCAGAAATGGCCCTTAAGTTCTGTGGTTTTCCTCTAGTGTGACATTAATGCTGTTTGTGGCGCAGCAGGATTGTCAAGAGAATTTGAAAATTAGAGGATATGAATCATCATAAAACCCGTGGTAATATTATTTTCCATGACTACTGGTCCATGATGTAACTATGGATCAGATCTTGCTTTATTACTAAGAACAGAAATTCAGTGGGTTGGGAAAGAAGTTCCCTGATACGCCTTGATGCTTTCTTTGATACCACAAGCCATTTAGCTGTTTAATTTTATTTAATTATTTTGGAGTAATTTAGTAATTGAGAGTAATAGCACAAAAACATGAAAAACCCCTCTTTGCACAGGAGAGCAGGAATGCTAGTTATTTATTGCAACATATTGCAAAACATTTCCAAAGAGGAGGGACATGGCCAGAAAAGATGTTCCTGTTCATTTCTCTCAGATTGCCAAAGAGGGAGTCATTAGGCTCACTAATTAATTGTCAGTTTTAATGAAGTATTCTGAACCTAGGCACTTCTAAACCACTAGCAATATACAAAGCCTCTGATTTTGCCTTATATTTCACGAAACAATTATTCATTTGCTCTAATATTTAAACTTCCCTGCATCCCTAGCATATTGGGTTGAAATGCAATCTGTTTTGCTTTGAATTCCTTGGGATCTGAAGATTCAATTATGATTAACTTCAATGAAGTAGCTAAATTAAGTTTTTGGCTCTTTATGAAGTAGTGAAATAATTTTTGTGGCTAACAAAAATATTATTTAGTGTTGCTTTTCACTACACAATCCTGAACATTTGTGATAACATATTTCTGGGGATAATTAAAAGGATGAAGTCTATAATTTTTTGATATGGCCAATGGGAAATGCTTTCTAATTAATGGGGCAATGTTTTTCTTTTACCACTTAGATGGTTTGAAGGCAATGTTTTTATTCTGCTGAGAAGGTGCTGAGAACCTTTGTGACTATGTCCCAGTACCCTCTTGTCACATGCCACTGGCATTTGCCTGGAAGGAATAACGGAAAGCATTAGTAAAAGTTCAGACTTCCAGTGCAAGGAAAAGGGACCTCTTTCAATATGAGTTGTGTGCAACAGATGACCCATACTGTAAGACTTCTGTGCAGATGGCACAGCTGTGGGCAACAGAAGAGGGCTTGGGCTGAGATATGCATTTAAATCTTCTTTGCTGTTGAGTAGAGGATTAGTGCCCCTGGTACTCTTACATGTAGCACCCATGCTCGACCCGTGGGTCTCCTTGCCCTATGCCTGGTCCTTGTGTCTGCAGGGGCTTCCAGTTTTGGTCTCTTTGGGTTGTCTGTTATTCATCTGGACTTCCAATTCTCCTCCTTGGTACCCCAAGGGCATTGCTTCTCTGAACTCTTGGTCAGTGCTGCACCTCCAACCTTTCCAGGAGCCCTAGGGGAACTCTGATGTGTGTTCTTTGCTCAGGAATGTGTGGTGTCTGAAGAAAACAGCTGAAGAAAGTTGCAAAGCTTTCTTAGGGAATAATTTTTTTTCTTTTTGGCGGCACTAGTACTAATAAACTTTCTCTATATCCTATCCTAGTTCTCTGATCATAGAACCAAAGAGTAACTCATGTTGAAAGGTATCCATAAGGATCACCAATTCCCACTCCCTGTTCCTCACAGGACCACCTAAACTAAATCATATGACTAAGAGTGTCATCCAGATGCTTCTTGAACTCTGATAGGCAAAAGGAGCCTAAGATTGTTCCTCTCACCCTGTTTCTCAAAGACACAGCCTCTTATCTGGACCAGAGACTCTTCCATCTGACTTTTGCAGGCAGGTTCCTTCAGCACAACTAGCAAGCCTAGCAGGCAGCAGTCCTCAGCAAATGATGCTTCTTCCTCTTCCCCTCTCCCATTCTGTTCTCTGATATGAGGTCTGTTTCTGTGCTTATGCTTTAGATTTAAAAAATACAACTATTTCTTCCTCTGTTTCAATATTCCTTCTCAAGCCAGAAATTCTTTCACTGCCTTGTAGTCAGTTCTTGGTTCTCCCAGAGCTTGACTTATTCATCAGACACTTGCTTTGTACTCTATCTCATGGCAGAATTTTTTATTTTCAGATCACTCTGGGTCATTCTCTTGCCACGTTATACCAGCGTTCTTAATTCAAAAAATTTCTTGACAAAAATTTTCTTAAGACCCATATCTCTCTGCAAAGTGTTCCCTTTCCGATGGTTTGGTGACACTTCATTGAGTTTAGAATGAAAAAGCTTTTGGTGTCATGCTAGAGCACAAGTGTACTTGTGCTTGTGCAAGTACTACAGCTAATGTTTTAGGTGGCTGAGAATCTGTTCTTGTGTACGGCCAATGTCAGAAATTCATTAGTAACTGTATAGTTAGATACCATCTAACGTCTGAGTCATGCTTGTGTTACTCAACTGGAGTTTGTTATAGACAGTTATACCAGCATAGACCTTCAGCGAAGGACTAATATACTCTTAAATATCCTTTCCTTATGAGGCTATTGGCAAATGCAATAATTTTGATTTTGTTTTAGAAGTGTAATTTTGTGTGCTGCTTGGATTCTGAAAATGTTTGTACTCATTGGTCTTTTCTTAAGCCATATTTCTACTGAGAAAGAAAAGCCTGACCCTGGTTTGTATGAAGTCTTTTAGAGGAAACTTCCACTGCTGGGGAAAGAAATGAGATGTGTTTTCCCTGGTTTTCGGTGCAGTGTTTGTTACTGTTTTATGGAAGGAATGGAAATTCTGGATGTTTCAGTTTTCTACTTTCATGGACTGCAGATTTCAAAATGGCACATGTACTTTTCTTGTTGAGCAAGTTCAGACAAATCTCACGCAAACTGTCTGTGGCTAATGAAGATACTGGACATGTGAGTGGTGTGTTCAGGCCTTATCAGTGCAGGAGATGCACCGAGCTCATGGCCGTGCTTGGACTTATGCTGGAAGTGTGCGCTGTTCAGTAGCACTGTGACGGTCAGCACCAAAAGCCAGCAGTACTCAGGAACACTGCCTTGGGATTTCAAAAACTTTCCCTAATGTCTGTAGCTGGGGTTTGGTTTAACACCTAGCAGGGTTTTGGGGCCCATATTTGGTCTCCTAAGCTTCCTGCTGATTTCTGCCCTGCGTGCCCCTGTGCCCATGGGCTCTAGTGCTGCACAGGCAAGGCAACTGCTGGAGTACCATCTAAGTTTTATTAAGGCCCTTTGCAAACTGAAGTAGAGTTTTGACTTTACACCAATGCACATATTGGCTATTGTGTTCTCATCCTTTTAAAGGTAACTGTTTTGTTTCTTTCTCAGACCATGTGTAATGTGTCAATAGTGAATGAAAGTGCCACTTTCATCATTTTTTCCAGATGATATACTGACTTAGTAGAGGATTGCTAACTTTGTGTTAATACTGCGACATGATGCAGTGGGCAGTAGAACTCATCCAGTTGCTACACCTGGCTCAGACGGGTTTGTGCATGAATGTGTGGGTAATATATCTTGGTTGATCTCCAATTTAATAGTTAAGGTTGTTACTGTTTTCAGTGACTGCTTATTATTTTCTCTGATATTGATGATTTTTGTATGGAACACACTCATTTGCCACCTAGTTTTCCAAAGTATTTTCCATTTTCATCAGGGCTTGCCAAAGTTTTGACATTTTTTGCGTCATATATGTTACATATAAAATGTTTCCAAGTAATGCAGGAATATAGTGAACCTAGAGTATCTCGAATAAACAGATTATTTGTTTTCCCTGTCCTATAACAATTGCTTCAAAAGGAATAACATTTTTAAAAAAAACAACAAAAAACTAAACCCAACCCAGTGTTCTGCCTACTATTTCACACTATAACCTTCATAAAAGCAAACTCTTTGAATTTCTGTTTTGGTTTCATTGTAACATGTTGAAATGGATATGTCAGCAGCAGCACTTTTCTTCCTAGATTTGAAGTTTAGTAGTTTTCCATACAAATAGCATATTCCTGAGTTAATGGAAAATTCATGCTGAGCTACTTCATATTGGCTAGCTTTGCATGTCACCTCTGATGTTTCTGTGGGCTGGCAAAAATAACTGGTATTTTCTATTTATCAGTTCATCTGACTCTTCCTTGACAAAGCACTAAAGCTAATAGCCTGCAGGTGGAAGACTTCAAATATTAAAAGGAAAAGAAGCTGATTACACTGAAAGCAGGCAAGCCTCCAATCACACTACTGAATTTTTTTTTTTTAAATCAGTTGTGATATCTAATTTATTTGACTTGTTTGATGATTTTGAGAAAAATTTTTATAACTTTGAGAAGGCTGATATGTGGTTCATTTACTCTTTTCATGTAAGCACAAATGAACAAATGTGTTAGATATTTTTCATCTTACCATTCTATGAAGCAAAAAATACATGATACAGTCTTATTGGGTTTTAGATCCAGCATGAAAAAAGCTAGCTTTCAGAGAAAGCTCTGAGAAGTCTGCTGCTTACATGTCCAACTTTGTAGCTCTAGAGTCTATACAAAACTGGTAACAGGAAAGACAATATCCTGACTGAAATTCAGACCATGGGTTTGTTTTTGCTGTCTTATGACTATGTATTCTTCCTTCATCAAAAATATCTAAGAAAAAGTTTTAGCTAAGCCCTTACAATTGTCAGCTTTCCTCCTTTACCATTTGCAGATTAAAAATGTAATTTAGTAACACAGATACAGAATCTCATTAAAACTGCATGCTGCAGATGTTTTCTCATGGATATATATCTTTCCAGTAAAATCCCCAATGTGCCAAAATACTGCATTTTTTCCATGCTCCCTGCCCCCCCCCAAAAAAAAAAAAACCAACATAAAAAATATCTCTGACTCCTTTTCAATCTGCCCTGAAGAGAAACAAATTGATAGAGGTTTTCAGGGCAGTAGCTACAATGCCCTTCTCCCTCCCCAGCTGTGTTTTGAATTCTGTGTATTGTATTTCTTCTTAATTCTTTGATGCAGAAAGCTTAGTATCTTTTTTTCAAAATCACAATTTTGTATAAAAAGTACTTCCATCTTCTCCTCTGTTCAAACAACTGTATACCTTCATACTCCATAGCATCCTGTGGGAATAGTTTGCGTCATGGTTTCTTGTTTTTCTTGTGTGTTTTATTTTAAGAGATTTGTTCAGAAGAGCAAGGACTGCCCTGAAAGGTGGTAGCAGGGTTTTAAATAAACTGTATATAATTAAAATGGTAAATTGGAAAATTTTCTGGAATGTTGTTTTTTGAGAATATTTTAAGCCCTCAGTCTGGTCACATCTGAGCACCTCGAAAGACCATAGATTTTATGAGACTTGTAAAAGTGTAATATGGCCATGCTGAGAAAACAGATGGTACAAATACAATGTAGGTGGACTCCTGGATAATATCCACCTAAAGCATACAGTCTCAGGTGTCACGAAACCCTAGAGAAAATACAGTGTAGTTTTGCAATGATGCTGATACATATCTTGGGCTGCCAGGTAGGAGGTAAATTGACACCTTACTCCTGCCAAAACTGTGATGTAGTCAAGGAAGGGTTGCATGAGCCAGAGGTGTGGCAAGCGTACAGGCTGTCTGAGCATATGAGCTTCAGGATGGGAGGAGGCACACTTGTCCTGCAATTTAATATGTGATGGACAGCCTGTTTAGTCTCCCTTCAGCAAAGCTCAAAGGTGTGAGGGGAGTTAATGAAAATATTATGAAGTGGTTATCAAGAAAATATGGATTTCTTACAAATGTTACATGAACATCTCACTTCATTCTCTCTCTTTGAAATAACTCCGTCTGTCCATTTCAGTCTTTTTTTGAATGTATTTGGTCAGATTGATAGCAAAACACCCTTCATTTTCCAATATGCTTTAAAAGCAGAAAAACATTTATTATATATTTATGAGGGCATCGGTGGCTCGATTTACATAGGATTTTTTCTAAAGATTTCTGTTCTACATGTCTACTTGTCTACTGCAGTCTGGTAGCTGAAATTGCTATATAATGTAGGCAAAAGGACAGTTTTGGATTAGGTAGCTCAAGTTAGCTGGACTAAGTTCAATGTGGCTGTAGAGACCTATGTAAGTTATAAAATCAAGTTAGGGGCTGATTAAATACTGAGAGGAGCTCATGCTGAGCTCTGGCCTCAATCCGGCAAAGAAAGAAGTGCCTGTAGTTGACCTAACTAGTTTAAAATTAACTTGACTTTATCTACTTGCTGTTTTACAGTTGCAGCAGTAACCGTAGCAGATGTGGTTGCAGATTCCCGGGAAAGTTATGCTATAACTACTTGAACATAACCAAATTATAAACCTTTATGTTTAGTTTTTGTACTTTTCTGTATAAATTAACTTTTTGTGTCAGACTACAAATATTTTCATATCGAGTGAAAAGCCAAACATGTACCAGTAACATAACTTATCCTGCTTCACAAAGCTGATATTAAATTTGAAAGCAGTGCCCAGACAACACTTAAGAGGGTGGCAAAGTTTGTTTCAGAGAAAGGTCATTATTTATATGTGGTTTATTTTATTAGCAGAATTCTCCCCCAGTTCAATTTTAAATTGGCAAAATGATTATTGACTCCTTTTTTGCCTGTTCATCAGACTAAGATATTCATGCTTATCTTAACGTGAATACTGCTAGCTATACAATATCCACAGCTATATAAATATTTTTTTTTATGAGAAGGCTGCCATTTTTACTAAATTTTAGGATAGACATTTGAGATCACATTTGGTGCCTATGCTGTTTTCTGTCATCTAGCATACTACTGGAATACTCCTTCCATCCAGCTTACCTACCTGGTTAGCACAGGCACCTGAGCTGGTCGCTGACTGTTGCTCGGGGCTCTTCTCTGCTTCAAATAAGGATGTTCAGGAAAATTTTAGTTTGTCATGAGCAGATGGCTTTTTTGGTACTCAATGGCCAAATCATACAAGATTCAACTAGAGATTTCCTTTTGGCTGTGGGAGCTTTGGGCTCCTTCTACAGTCTCCCTTTCATATTGTGACGTAGAGCATAAGGACAGATGTATCCATCTATGTCTGTCTTGGGCTTCTTGTCTTGTGTGTTCTTTATGTTGTTAAATCTTGCTCATCGGGACAAAACCTTTTTTTCAGAGAGACTCGTCCACATGTTCCTGCTGACAAAAAGGAACAGTTTCATGCAGTGAGGCAGTTCCATTGTCTTTTTTTGCGTAATTTGAGACATGACATTTCTGGACATTGATCAGTTCTGGCATTTGTTACACTATCATTCCTTATGGTAAATTTCAGTATTCAGACATAGATCGATACCTTTGATGTATTTCTAGCTTTTTCTTCTGTATGTTAAGGGAGATAATGTTTCAGCTTTCAGTGAAGCCTTAAATACTTGTTTAATTGCTCAAGCCATATTTTACTGTAACATCTTTTCTAATACTGTTAACATTATTGTGGTTAGCTGAAGTTCCAATTCCATTAAGAACAAGTGCAAGTTCACACCTCAGGCATTGTTTTAACCCCTCAAGAGATCAGTATATTAATTTACACTATAAGCATGATCTTGACAGCCAAAGCCTGTGCAACTTTCTTTTTTTTTTTTTTTTTTTTTTCCCCCCACCATTATGTTCGGAGAGTACAGAAAATGGTGCAGAAGGGTACTCTTGGGTAGATAATTGTCCTGTTGAACCACATGCATAAATGCCATTAATACTAATGGCCCACATAAGTAGATATTAAGGGGCAAATGGTGCCTATGTTTTACTACTGGGATCAGCATCTTATTCTGACTGACCGTTGCCTATCAGGGAGGATCTAGGTAGTGGTGGGGGAGGAAGGATGGCTTACTTCTTTTAGTGGTGGTTTTTTGGACGAGTTGGAAAATGCATGAAATAAAAATTTTAGAGACAAGGCTTTTGAGGGGTTATGTTTCTTGGTTCCCAGAGACTGAGCTCCATTGGGTGTGTGTTTCTGCTGGGAGACGGTCAATGGTATGAGAAACATAAAGGACAAAAGGAAAAAAATCTGAATATGCCTATTTTTAGGCAATTTATTATCCAGATTGATGTAATATTTTGTCTAGTTTTCTCAAGAACTAAAATAACCTCACTATGACAGCAAAGACTCTTTCTGAACTGTTCCAAGCTCAAGGAGTTTATAACCTGCTGAAAGTTTCTAATGTGTTATCTAAAACGAAGGCAATAAAACAGGTTCACATTAAAAAAATAGACATGTAATATCACAGTTGGGCAAGAATGTCTGCTATAGGTGTCTTCAGATATGCTGCTGTCAATTGTAGGCTGTTAAATCACACTTGATACTAAAAGATGTCACATATATCTCCCCAAAGTCACTAAATTAATAAGAATCATCTCAGTATCTGACCACACACTCAGAAAATAAGTGCCCCTCACTGAGACAGGCTTATGAGTGGTGATGCTTTACCCCTGCTCAGTATTCTCTGAATTTCTGCCAATGCAATTTCAACAAATGTTTAGTATTTGCTGTCAATTATTGTTTTCTGTCTTGCTTAGAAAGGAAATAGAGGTGCAATCTTAATTAGTCCTATGGATTTCCCCACAACAAGCAATACAAATTACCTCCTAGCCTGCAAATAAAAAAAATAAAATAAAAAAAAAATAGCAGGAGACTGACGTCACTGAGGGTGTCAACACTTTCAGATGAGCCTGCATAAAGGGATCGATAAACCCATGGTTAGTCATGGGCTGCTTTGCAGAAGTGTTGAGATGTCACAGCTACACTGTTTGGGGTAAGTGCTGCCAGTGTACCACCACCCCAAACATTTGCCCAGCTGGGTTAAGTGTCTGCATGTACATCTCCTTCTCTGAGTCAGGACCCCTGAAACAGCTATTTTAGCCCTGCAGTCTGCCTGTCTTAAAAACTTACTTGGTGTATTCAACGCAATGAATCTTTTCCAAAATAGAAAGAGAGTTAGAAGGAGAAAAAAAGTTACTTTAGAAGAGCAGTCACACAAAAAAATTTAAATCTTAGAGACAATGTTCATCTAATGCTCTTTTATAAAGAATGCCAAGTGCTTTAGTGAGTTTTGGACTGTTGTTCAAGGGAGGATAACATAGGCTAACACTTGCGGTTCTCCAGTGGTAAGGCATGACAGAAGAACTTCACCCAATTCCAAAAGGTAGTGTTAAACAGTTGGCAGAAATTCGGTTAGTTCAAAACCATTGTGTTCCTAAGATTAATGAATTAAAGGAGAGAAGATGATTGCTGCCTCAAAAATGTGATCTCTGGGCAAAATGAAATGGCAGTTTGCACAGATTTTTTTTTTTAATATTATTTTTGCCTTTTTTTTCTTCATTGTGATATTCTATATTACTTGCCCTTTCACTTGGAAACTGAATTTTGTTGGAGATTATACCCTTATTTATGTGACAGGCATAGTGTTCTTAAAAATTTGCAGCCCTCAGCTCCTTTGAACAAATCATGAGAAATAGTTTGATAACAGACAATTGAAAATTTTAAGGTTTTCACAGAAATATAAAATGCAGCATGCTTATCATTATATATTCCACAAAAATAACATAAATTTGTGGGATTCCTTTCTTTAAAGATTACTGGGTTAAACATTACCATATGAAGGTATTTGTTTATTTATTTTTCCATAATATTAAATATGGTAATAACTAAAAAGATTCTCAAAAGAAACAAGCATGAGAAGGTGCCTTTGTATACTTTTCAAAAAGCAAAAATCAGAATGCATTAACATATTGTAGTATATTTCAGTATTTTGCGTAGAATGTAATAAGCAGATTAGTAACAAAGCATTTTGCTAAAATAAATTAATGCCTCTAGGTTAAATAAATAAAAAGCCCCCAAACTTACAGACTTGAATTCTGTCATACCCAGAATTGGCAAAAAATCAGTTACTATATTTTTGCCTCATCCAGCTTCAGTGTACATCAACTGAAAAACTGGTGCTAAGCAAGGACACTAGCCACCTGCTGTTGTTGACAATGATGTGCTTCATCCTGGAAAGAATTCCATAATTCATTAGTTCATTTTCCAACTTTGAGTAACAAGCTGGACACCAGTTGAAACCATAAAGAATTTTTTTTCTCAAGTTTTCTGGGGAAAACTTTCATTTTTGAAACAACTGGCCTTTCAGGAACAGGCCAATAGTTACTGTCGGCAAGCCCTTTACACAGAGATTCTTAGACTAAGCAAGGTCAGAGTTGACTTTTTCATAGAAAGTCCAGATAAAAGTGTTTGCCAAATCATTGAGATGGGAAAAAAATTCTTCAGATAGTATTGTCTAGTAACGTTAGGGTACAGAACATTGTGTTTGTGCATTGATTTTCTTAGTGGTTGCTCCTCTTTATTTTCTTGATCTGAAAATGAGGCAAATAGAATTATAGGCTCATGGCATACATCTTTTTTATTCTTTCCTCAACCTGTTTCTCAGTACTGCCTTGGGTTATTTGGGGTTTTGTTATCTGCTAAGTTTACTGTAAATCTCACTCTTTCTTGAGCTGAGACAGATATAAGTTGGCTGAATCACAATTTAATGAGCCATAAAATTAATGAGCTATAAACTGCTTCCTTAATATTTGAGATGCAATAAAAAAAATTATCTGAGGACTTAAAAGATATATTTAATAAATATAAGATAAGGAAAAATGTATACCTCTACATATGTTTTGGCTTGTCCTTAGACAATACACGATTTCTATTTTTGGTAAAATTTGTTTCTAAAATAACATCAAGGCATGAGTGGATAATACTGAGAAACACAAGTGCTGGAACTGAACAATAAGTCTTTTGTTCCTTTTCTACTGCTTTTTGAACACTTCAGTGTCTTGCTAGCTGTATTTCTCACATAAATATATTAGTCTGTGCAGGGGACTAATGGAAAAATCAAGAGTGGCAGTAATGGCATGGGACAGTCTTTTCCATGGAGACAGTAGGACCTAACTCCTTGTCCTGGTTTTGGCTCAGATAGAGATAATTTTCTGTCTAGTAGCTGGTATAGTGCTGTGTTTTAGATTTAGTATGAGAATAATGTTGATAACAAACTGATGTTTTTAGTTGTTGCTAGGTAGCTGTAGTGCCTACACTAAGTCAAGGACTTTTCAGTTTCTCACGCCCTGCCAGGTGCACCAGAAGCTGGGACAGCATGGCTGGGACAACTGACCCAGGCTGGCCAAAGGGATATTCCCTGCCATAGAACATCATACTCCAGATAGAACTGGGAAAGCTAGCCGGGAAGTGGGATTGCTGCTTGGAAACAGACTGGGCATTGGGATTTTTTTTCCTGCATGTGGTGAGCAATTGCATTTGTTCATCACTTGATTTATTAATATTGTTGTTGTTATTGTTAATTATTATTAATAATAATCTATTATTATTTATTATTGTTAATGTTTTCCTTTGTTATCCTGTTGAACTGTCTTTATCTCAAACCATGAGGGGTTTTTTTTCCATTCTCCTCCCTATCCCTTTGGAGAAGAGGGTTGAGTGAGCAGCTGCGTGGTGCTTACTGGCTGGGGTTAAATCACGACACTGCTGTAGGAAGTTATATCTGTAGGTGGTACTTTTGCACAAAGAACACATGGAATACAAACTGTTTACCAAAAGATGTTTCTATAATTGGTATAAACATATTGCATGTGTTCTCCAACATGTCTGTGTTTGCATAAAAATGAAATCTATTAAGACCCAGAATGTGAATATGTAAAGGTCAAATTCAGAAAATGTCAATTTCCAGAAATTGCAAGGAAGACATTTCTCAAGTAGTTTAGCAAGGTTAGATTTGCTTAGCAGAGAGATTTGATTTAAAGTGTGTTTATTGTTTGCCTCTTGGTAGGATTTCAGTAAGTCTGTAATTGTA
The DNA here is from genome assembly GCA_013400195.1 of Aramus guarauna. Lineage (NCBI taxonomy): Eukaryota > Metazoa > Chordata > Aves > Gruiformes > Aramidae > Aramus > Aramus guarauna. The sequence goes on along the minus strand of VXBL01000835.1, from coordinate 1,468,383 downwards.
TGACAGTCACCATTCTGGCTTCCACTTAAAGCATGAAAAATTTACTTTCTTCAGGTTACTGGTAATGGAGAATGATATACTTTTTGAAATGTTTTCACATTTTAAATACAGTACTGAATTTTCTTCTCTACAAAAGAAAGTGATTTATTTCTAGTATTACTTTTCATGGTCTCTGGTACAAATATGCCCATGAACAAGCTCTTGCATCAGGGGGATGTACAAGACTATCACCTGGTATCAGTGAAAAATAAGTAAAGGCCGATTGTATTAGGACAGACAGAGAGATTAATGACTCCAGGACAATTGCAAAGGCCTGAAGATGTCAATACTTGCTCTTTTTTAAACAGAATAGGAAAACCCCCCAACAAATACAACACCATATCATAAAAAACAGTACTGCTGCAGTTCAAATGCTTTTGTTTATCTAAGGAAAGGCATTGTGATAATACTTGAAAATGTGGAAAACAACCATTTGCTTAATTCTGGATATACATTTAGACATTTGTGATACTCTGGGAGTTCCAGTATTAGTTTTGCTTTGTTGTTAAGGTTGACATAAACCTTGACATCTGAACTGTGTGACCACAGGATGTCCTTCATCACTTGGTACATGTCTTTATTGTTTAGAAAGTCTGGAATTTGTCTGCCACTCATCATCAGTGTTGGCATATTATAGAGATGACCCTGCCGTTCCCCTTATATGGTTTATCTCTGCTGATCAGCAGCACAATGTTTTTGCAGAAGTTGTTAAGTACAATTAAGTAGAAAAACATTGCCTTGTGCCTGACGAGCTTTCTAAGCTCTGATGTACCAAAAAGGCATTGCTGATCTCTTGAGATTTTTTCTTCAGTGTGCACAAAGTCCATTAAAATGATCCTTTTTTATTGAGAACATGATGGCCTGCCAGATGTTGTCAAATTGTGAGGTATGTTTCCTTTGCGTTATTACATTTTTGTTTCTGTTTGTAAGAGCTGATTAGTCCCAAATGCTGAAAGAAGAGAACAACACATGCTGCATTAAGGAAAGTTTTGCCATGCTTAACAGTGGGCCCTGAAGTGCTTTGAAGACTTCCAGAGGTGAGCTGGCCTGGGCAGTGAGACCACTGATACATGAAGCCCTTGACCTTTCCAATGGGAATTCTGGTGGTACTGCCAATTAATCTACAACATAGGGTTTTGGTGCTGGTGATGTGTTTGTCTACTCTCAGGATGAATTAGGGCTCTGGTGTGCACAGTGACAGATTCTAGTAGGTGATTTGGTGATTTTTTTCAATGTTTTCCAAAGAACTACTGTAACAAGTGACATAGATAGGTATTTAGGAGCCAAAATCTCAGTAGATCAATAGATCTGAACATCTAGCTCACCATTTACTAAAATTTTATACCAAGCTGCTGTGAAGCTCTTTGATCCTAAAGGTACTCTCATCACTTGCATCATTTTCTATCCTGAAGTCACTCGTTTGCTCCAGAGATGCAAAACTCAGTAAGAAATGTGTTTTATTCCAACTGCAATGATGTAGCACCTACTGGTGACCATGATAGCTTTTAATGAAAAGTTAGGAAATAACTAAGCAGAGCAGAACTCTGAACTTCTGCTACATCAGTGGAGTTGAAAATAGAAACATCAAAAGCAGGGAAAAAATATATATAAGAAACATATAAATGTATCTCTGTGTATGTGTGTGTGCATATATATAAAGAATTTTTTTTATTTTTTTTTCTATTCAATAGGGTGCCAAAGATATCATGATGAAGTTCCAGAATAGTAAAGTAATTTTGGTTGTTTTCTTGCAGATTCTTAGGAACTTGCGTTCTGTTCTTCATTTGACATTCTGCTTTTAGCTATTTTATTTCATGTTATTGAAAGATTTCCTTATTATAGTGTCTGCTTTAAAGTCATCTTTGTCCCTTTTCAAAAGTGTATATTCTACTTTGTACATATTTCTTCAAATGTGAGGTATCTTAAATGTTGCTGAAAACCAAGCTATGCACTGTCAACAAAAATATTCCTGAGAGTTTACCAGATTTTCGAATAATAGTAGTTTGACCTCGTTCATAAATTATTTGCTACATAATCAAAGATATTAGTTTTAATTAATGTCTTTAAAAAACAAGTAGAGGAATTTAATCAGAGTACTTTATAGCAATAAAGTTTGGACTGCAAAAAAAGGCAAAAAATACCCCCAAAACCATTTTTGCCTTTTATTACATTTATAGTAATAGTGACTGTCCAGATGTGGTACTGATCACAGATCAAACTGGCAACCAAATTTACTGCAAAAAAAAATTTTTTTTTTCAAGAAGGTTTAGAAAGCTTTGAAATTCTTAGGAATCAATTGACCTGAGTATAGACTGTGTGTAAACTAATGAAACATTTCTAATATTCATGCTAACTAAACACAAATTTCAAAATAGATTTTGCATCTGTTACTTTGACAAAGCAGCTGCTGCTTCAACCTCCATTGCCAGCTCTGAAGCATGGCAAAACTTTCCTTCATACAGCATGTCCTCTTCCTTCAGCATTTGGGACTAATCAGCTCTTACAAACAGAAGCAAAACCCTAATAATGCAAAGGAAATATACACTACTGTTCTGTTATGACAGTTAATGTTTCAGCCACGTGCTCACTTTAAACCCAGAAAGAATATAATGCAAGGAGAATCTTGTTTTCTTCACTCTGAATTGCTCCCTGTTTACTTCTCTCAATATATCAGGCTAGTTTTCTGTTGTATCAGCTGTCATTTACTTTGAGGTGTATAGTGAAAAAAAGAAAAACTGAGCTCTGGATATGCTTTCTTCTGCAGTTTGCCTTTTAGTTTCAAGCCATAGTTTAGGTAGTTTCAGGGTAAGAAATAATTATTTTAGTTAAAAAATTTCACTACTTGGTTTTGGTTTTTTTTTTTCTTCCCCCAAAATGCACAAGTATCAGTTTCTGTCTGCTTGCTCCACAAAGACACTGCCTGTACCTCTGGATTTCTTGCTTGCACAGAACTGTGTGTTCCTGAAACAGGTTTGCTGTGGATGCCAAAAAAGAAATTGAAAACCTGTTTCTGGCCTGGAGATGTTGGGCAGTGAGGAGGTGATAAAAATGGGTGCCTGATTTTCATGCTGTTATTACCATCCTTTAGCTCCTACTAAGGAACTTTAAAATGGAAAGCATGATTTTAGTTTGTAGTAGCTGTTTTGAATGGTGACAGGCTTTCGAGAAGTATAATAAGTGCACCAAAGCAGAACGGAACAGAAAAAATGTTTAATACATTGAATGGATAAAGCTCTCCTTCCCACAGGTTTTTGCACAGATGGCCTTGGGGCAGTGCCAGGAGCCCACAGTGCAAAAGGCCTTCCCTTCTTAGTCCTCATTCCCTTCAAGCAGGTTTCACACTCTCGACTCCTTGACTGCTGGAACTACCTAGCTTTGTGCTTCTTGCTAGATGATTTATAAAGGTTTGGCCAGCCAACTAGAAAGCCTGTTACTTGAAATCCTTTAAAACGCTTTGTCTTATCTGGTAAGATATAGTCAGCTGAAGAAAAAAATGCACGTGTTATAGTAAGTCTCAGAACTATTACTGATTGCCGTTTTCCCCTGTAGAAGAAGGTGAAGTAGGTCTGTGATGTTGCTATAGTAGCTGCAGTTCTTGAATGTCATCCTGAGAGTTAAAAGGGCCATGAAGGCTACTCCAAAGACAGTGATTAATGCTACTATATTCATAGACACACAGATCTGAAAGAAACCTCAGGAGGTCATCTAATCCATACTTCTGCCCAAAGGCAATGTAAACTCCACTTAAAATATTCCTTACAGACATTTGTCTAACCTGAGCTCTCCACCAGAGATGGAGATTGAGCAACATCCCTGGACAATTTACTCCAGCACTTAACTAATTTGTCTCTCTCTTCTTTATCTTCAACTACACAGTGCTTTTTGTCAGCTGTCATAGTTCCTTAGCTTTTGTGATGTGCTTATTTGTAAGGCTTGAACTGAAGGAAAATAGGGTGAGTCAGATCAAAAATGAAGTCCAAAAGAAAAGATACATTTCTTTTGCTTAAAGTTAACCAAATGAGCCCTGCTTGACTGGGGAAAGGGTTAAATAGAACCACTTGGCTTCCAACTACATTTCACCTAAAGAAATGCGGGCAAATTCTGCTTCTGAAGCACATCATGCTGAATAATTTAGGGACTCTGGGACTGTTTATTGTACATAAAGGTATCACAGGGGATAATATATCATTAGTTTGCACAGAGGCTTTATGTAATTTGGAACAGAATATATACTGTACCCCAGCAGAAAATAATGCATGCTTGGTGAAAATTATCTGTCTGAGCATTAGTGATTTTGTCAAAATAACAGATCGAAAATCTAATGTGAAATTTGTGTTTTAATAAAATTAATGCAACCCATCACTAGGACTTGAGAAAGTAGTTTATGATGCCCTGATAGTCTAGTGGCCATAAATTAGCTGGATCAGTTTCCCAGAGAACATGCAGACAGGCAAAACAAGTCTGCATTGCAGCATCTGGTAGCCTGGAGTATGCTGGGGATGTTAGAGCTGAGGGGCATAACAGCAATTCCGCTCCAGTTATATGGGATGTAACTGTTGTATGCAAAGACCTGTATAGCTTTGGGTGCCTGAACGCGGTGTCAGGTGACCTGCAGGTGGTTTGAAGCCATGCAGGACTCAGCGACAGATCATCTCACCCTTGTCATGTCCCAATGAGGTGGTGTGTGGAGCACAGCTTGCTGTAACATTAGGTGGCTTCAGAGCATGTTGCTTCTGGTTTCACTTTTTTAAACAGATATTCAGTTAAAAATATTTATAACTGTTGATAAGCAAATAATTTTTGTAAGTTTCTCTGTGCTTGTTGCCTATCAGAGTGTTATGCTAAGGTTTTTAGTAGTGACTGGGAAGATGAGTCAAGGTTTTCCATGCAGAAAGATCAAGACACCTGTGATTCATCTATTTGATGTGAAATATTAAGTGAAAATGCCTACAGTACACCAGGCAGGAAGAACATCTCATTTATTTACTTCACTGGGAATAATTCATTAACCCACACTTCTGATTTGTGTCAGTCAAAACTAAACTTCCATCTTGAGTTGGTTCTCACTTTATAGCCCTTCTGTTTCATTCGTGACTGTATGCTGGATTTGACCTTAAAACAGCTTTATGCACACTATTTCTTTGATACAACTGAGCACCATTAGTATTCTAATGAATACCATTACTTGTAAAATGATGTTGGTCCTGAAAGTTATTGCAAGTGGTAAGAACATTAAACTCAGTGCCACTGAAATATCTGAGTTATGGTAACAATTTTAAATCTCTGAAGGCTTTAGTGGTGAAAATTAGAAACTAAAACTGGATGTATCTATATACATACTTACTTTCGTGACAATCCTTTCTTTGCCTATGCAATGAACTGACTGGAAGCAATGCAATTGCATTTTTAAGCTGCATTTATTACTACTTTCCATGTCATACTACTCTAAATAAAAGACTTTTAGTTAGCTCAGATGACAGAGTATAATCTAGGATTTCTCTGCAAAATACTGTCTGAATGTCTGTTTAGTAGCTGGCTGAGGGAGGGCATGGACTACTCTGTAGTATCTCTGTGGAAAGGCACTGGGCTTTTAATTTTATCTGACAGAGTTGCTGTGGATAAAGATTAACACATCTTTGCTTCATCCTCCAGAAGAGTATCTATTTGTTTCACTGGTGTGGAAAAACTAGCACAGGAGCTCAGGGTGTGACATCCCTCCCCACAAGTGATGAACAGATTTATTGAATGTGGTCTTATGTGAGGATGCATTCAGAAAGCAGGAATGGCACGGGAGTGCCTGAACTACTCTTTCCTGTTGGCTGGCATTATGTCTCAAGTGAGACATACTTAGTGCTAGGATGATTTGAATCAGTTTCAGGTCATCTCCAGCCAGAGGCTGACTTGGCTGTGTTTCTGTTCAGCAATGTATATTTTAGTCAGAGCTTTACTTTGCCTTGTAAATAGAATAATATACTGACTAAATGTGCAGTGTTATGAAGACCACATTTGATGAAAAGTTTAGTCCCTAACCTCCCAAGTAATTTTTCGAAGTTCATTGAAACATTTCCATAATGTTTAAGTTTGGGGAATGGGATTCATGTGGGCAAGTGGGTGTCACTAAACTAAGAGATGCATCCGGAGTCCTAATCCTCCCTTGTATTGAGTTATGGTACAATTTAGAACAGTTTAAAAGGAGAGGTCAGGAGAGATTAATTCTCTGTAGCCCACAGTTTGGGGCAAACTGTCTGGAGATGAACAGCCAAAGTTTGTATCCACACTCCAGGACAGACACATTGAGCTGTGATTCCTGGTACCATTTGTGCACGAATTATGGGAACAGTAAGAAGTTGAAAGACTGAGAAAAGAAGGATAGGGAGAAGGTAAGCATCACTTTTCTTACTTTTTCTTTGTAAGTCACTCTATGAGACTATTTCTTTTTTTTTTTTTTCTCCTTTAAAATATCTCCAAATGGAAATGTTTTATTTAGGATAAAAATAGGTACTGTGTTGGTACTTTTCACTTTTTTTCATCAGTTTGTCACTGATGACTAACTGATGGAGTTCTGAACAAGTGTGGTTTTAGTTTAGTTCTAGAAATCCATACAAAGGTTGCTCTTAGGCACTGTTTAAACTAGCTGGGCACATTCCCATGTCATGCATAAGCATTCCACAAAAATCAAACATTTTTAAAGAAAAAAATCAATCCATTAAGAGTATTACTGAAATATTTAAATCCAGCTGGACAGAAGTATTCTAACTAGAGAAAATGACTCCTTTATGCTGCACTGTTGAATTTATTTAACAAATAAATTGGTACTCAGGTAACATCAAGTCCTCATTTATTTCTGTCCCTGTCTTATCTGCCCATCTGTCATACCTGTTTAGCCTCTATCATTGCAGATATGAACGTCTTCCAAACATGGAACATGCCAGAATTTCTGCTTCTGTTTTAGAGTGAAAAAACTATGTGTACAACATCTGCAAATTAGAGCTGGCAACAGAACAGAATGAATTAAAACATAAATCTGGCTGTGGCTGATAGAAATATAAATCAAAATATAAATCATATACTCATCTGAGGTAGTTGTATAAGAAAAAAGATTCATACAACTCTGTTAATAAACAAAAAAAAAAATTATTTTTAAGTCAAACTAGCTTTTATCATATCCAGAAAAGAAAATGGTTACAAAAATATTTCTTTTTAATTTTATGGTAATTCTGATTTTAATTTTAATCCAAGTTCTTATCAGTCAGTTCTGTAATTATTTCTAATTGTTCCAAACTCATAGAGGTTACATTATAAACTGTACTCCATAGAATATTCTAAAACCCAGAGTATTAGCAATCTGCCAGAAGATCAAAATAGGCAATATGAAAAAATGTCTGGTTCCCATATAATTTGCATTTGTTTTGTCATGATTTAATGCAAATAAGTATTGCACACATACTTATGCAACCAACTGATCATTTGCACATGCAGAAATCCAGTTAAATGAATATATAAACAAAGAAGAAATGCAGATTATGTTTTCCTGTTTGCATATGGTACTGTCTGTGTATCTATTTCACAAACGTTGAATCCTAACTATCTAGGGTGCTAAGGTTAAAGAGCAGTCACTGGGCTGGATTCCCTGGCCAGAATTACCAGATGGCTTTTTATGGTCATGCATATTTCTAAGCATTAATTCAATGAAAAAGATAGTGCGACATCTACAATTTTTTTGAATGAAATGCAAAATAAAGCAAGCATAGTTACCAACCTAAACCTCTGCCCTGGATTAATTATTTTCAGAGATCCCACAGCCTGTTTTTGGGTACAGCTGGAAATGATGTCAGGCGTGACAGTGTCTTTACAATGCACAGGAAGAATAGGTCACTCATAAGACAGCTCATCTAAACAGTTTGGTTTGCAGGGTCTTTATTGCAGGTTTTGCAAAAAAAAAAAAAAAAAAAGGATTTATGTGTGTCTATAAATACAGGAATGATAAATTACCTTGCCTCTGATCAGTGCTTTTTCTTCCAGTCTAATATTTCAGTTATAATTAATTCTTTTTGTGCTTATGGAAAACTTATGAAGATTCAGTCCTTTCAATTCTCTGTCTTTTTCAAGTTCAACATGAGATTGATTCCCCCCTCCTCTGTTTTCTTTCAGTGCATCTTCCCAACCCACTCGAACAATTCAGGTTTTGTCAGCCTTCTTGACAATCATGAACTGAGATACTTCTACCATTTTGAATCTTTTAGCAGGTTTTATTTCTCCTGACCCCTAACAATTCATTAACTTTTATTTTTTTCCAGGTGTAAGAGAAGTGCCATTTCTCCCCTTTTTTACCTTCCCTGAATCTGGTTTTGGTCCCACAGTCAAAAGGCTTTGTTGCATACATGGTGGGTGGAACAAGGGGCTGGGGTTACTGACAGAATCCAGTAAACTTCAGAGCATCAGCACAGCCCTGCGAGACCCTAACTTTTTTTTGTCCCTTTCAACTCTCTTAGACTGATTTTTAAGGAAGCAGCAACACTTTTTTCATGTCTTTGTTTATGGCTCCAGACCTTTTCAATTTTGATCTTACTTTGAATAGGAATTGGAAAAGAATATTCAAGCCCATATTCAATGTCTAGGGATTTAACAAAGTCATATTATTTACTTTGAACTGTTTTTAACATGAAGCTCCATTCAAATAGTGCTGATATATTTCTAATTTGTGTTTGTGTGAGTGGTAGTAGAAAGGTACTTTGTTACGTAGATGTTGCCCGTGTCTGTATCTGAAATGGATTTACAGGAATATTTTGATAAATTAATGACAGATCTTCAGATTCTCAAAATTATGTGGTTGTTTTTAATCTTAGAATTGGGTGAGTTCTTCCTGCTAAGGAATATGTCTTGTTGACCTAAGCAATAGCAAAAATTATATTCTGAAAACTGTGCACTGTGGAAACATATATAGAAACACAGATGGCTGGATGATGGTTTGAGTTACGGGAACTATGTGATTCTTAAGATTCTTAGGATGTTTCATGCCTTAGAAGACTGCTGTGCACCAAGAAATGGTGCTGTCTACATCAATGGTATAATGACACTTTAAAATGATGGCAATGGTTCCAAGTTGGAAGGAGACATGCTACTTGCCTCCTTCTGACTTGTGGAAGAACCAGGCGGTCTGCTTATATATGAGAAGTTTTGAGGTCATTTCCTTAACGTCTTTAATTGCCAAAAAGACACCTTACGTAACAACTTCTACATTTTGTCCCTCTGAGAGCCTGAGGAGACCAGCAGCTTTGCAAGTGGGAGATGAAGCAGGTGAAGAGAATACATCAAAAATGTAGGAGATAGCAAGGTAATTTTAGGGTATCTGTACAGCAAAACAGAACTTTCTGTTGCATGAGGCTAATATAGCTGCTGCTAATCTCCTAGGAGCTCCACAGTGAGGAATCTCCCATCTCACATACTAACAACTTGGTAGCTTTCCAGGAAAATATGTATACGAGGTTGAAGAAGAGGGTTGCTGCATGCTTTGGCTATTGTGTGCGTATCTCAGGGCTGTGCTTCTGAATCAGGGGACCTGTGCTGTTACTGATAAGTCAGTCCTATGTAACTCACTATAGGAGAGAGATTGAGAATCAAGCTCAAGGGTAGCTGCTGTGACTTTCCTTTGCAGGTTTTGCAGACTGTTACAATATAGCCAGGTAAAAAAAGCCTGTCCAAAGAGCTGACTGAGATCTGCAGGGATTCCTGTCTCTCTCTCTGAAATTCTTACTAATTCTTTTGTATGTATGCTATGTTTTGTATGTAGTTTCACTGCCATGGGAGCGAGTATGTCGTGATGTTCTTCTAGTTGTGCACTTTGTATTGCTGTGTAAACAGATTGCTACTGATAATAAATATTTTATTTTGCTAAGACTACTGTTAAACAATATGGGAAAATGTCACTATTTTTTGAGACTAAATCTGAGACCTCTTTCCAGTTTTACTGTTTCTCAAAGTTTTCCTGTTAAACTGGAAAGTTATTTTTTGTGCAGATCAGAGGACATTGTGAAAAAAGTTGATGATTATTCATTTCGAGCGGCAGCAGTGTTATGACTCACCCTTTTCATGGGCATCATTCCCTACATCCATAATGGATTTTGAAAATGGGAACAGGCTTCTGCCAACAAACGAAATATTAATGAAATGAAAGGTTGCATAATATAGTTTTTGCATAATGTAATTTTTCCCAGAAAATTAAATGACCACCTCCTAAAAATAAACTGAGGAAATAGTCGTATTTTGCTGTGAGCCAAGAGGTATTTGGGTGAGAGCTTGAATATGTGTGCATTGGCATGTTTGTTATTTACAGAGCCTCAGCAGCTTTGATGCATAAGATGAAACTCTTGAAGGCCTGTTATAGGGTTTATCACAATGACTGCTGCATAAATTGTAATCAGTTTATCATACTTCTGAGTATGAAACAGTTTCAGATTTGTTGAAAAGTGTACAATGTACAAGCAAGGAAGTGAGGATGCTGAGGATAGTGGAAACTCAGGAGTTCATCAACACACATAAGTAAACGCTTTCTGACAAATTGCCTGGAAATTTTCTCCCACATAGTAGAGAGAGATGCTTGATTAGTCTACAGGAGTTGTTAATCAATCAAATACTCCCTATAGTATGTCCATGGCTACTGCCTGATCCCCCAAGTGACGGCACAAACCTTTCGCTTTCTTGTGCTTCTCCCACCTAAAGCTCTGAGTAGGGATTCAGATCAAGGCCTTTACCAACTACTTGGGAAAATAAACTGGATTTTCTACGGTCAAGGGGAAGGTAATAAATAATAACAAAGCCCATTAATCCTCTTTCCCATTAGTGGCAATGTCAGATAAACCTGCTTAGAGACTCTTGAGAAATGTTACATGGATGATTTATTGTATGTGTAGTTTTAGATGTAACTGTAATTTTGAAACGTGGTACCTCTATAGATTCACCAAATGATAGAGTAGAATAGCAGATGAATTACAGCACCATATAATAGGCAACTTCAGTATGTCTCTTCAGCTGATTTCACAGCCTTTTCAGTTAGTGCTGGCTGCATTGTGTGGATATGAACACCATTTGCTGCAAAGGGTGACAGGACACTTTGTAGAAGGGTTGAAATTTAAAATCTTTCTTTGATGATGCACTTGAAGAATAGGTTTAATTTGGTTCCTTGTCTCCTGCCTACTTGGTGTTTGACTTTGGCATATGACTATTTGTAAAAATGGACCAGTAATAAATTAATTTGCCTACTCTACATCACAGATGCAAACAGTATTTACGTGTTTATAAAAGGTTTTAAATAGTGGGGATTCATTTTAATGGCATATGAAGAGGAATGTTTACCCTGTATTGAAGAGTGGGCTAATAATGAATGAACTCTAAACTTTCCTCTCTTTTATAGATTTAATATCCCTATTGATTTAAAAATGCAAAATTATTTTTGCCAGAAGATAACTGTTCCTCAAGCTCTCCTTAAAAGCATTGTTATTCCTGACCTTGTCTGTGTTTGCTTCTGAGAGAAGACTCAGGTACTTTTTTATTCTGCTTGAAATTCATTGTGCAAAACTATAATGCGATTGAGCAATGAGTTGTAGAGCACCTGCAGGTGGGGTGCAGGCACCTGATAGCAGGGATGACTCAATCCTTTATGTCTCCAGTCTGGCATTCAGTAGTATTTGCCTTATGTTTGACTAAGAAATAATCTGTTAGATTCTAGACAAATACACTTTCCTAACACTTACATGTTTTATTTAAAGCTTTAAGATACATTTATATATCATTGTGATTTGCTTAGATCTACACTGTGGTTGTGCTTTGGTAATCATTTTAAAATTATGGCAAGGCAATTGAGAAAGAATAGGTAGAAATGATTTAAAGGCTGACTTTTTAAAAAGAGAGCTATTAAACAGGTTAGTCACAACCATGAGTCATTTGAATTGAGTCATGCTTACTTTTTGGTAGCTATAGATTATCTGGTTTTCCTGTTTTTTTCACACAGCTATGAGTAATGCTGTATTAAGAACTATTACTGCTTTGGAGAATGGCTTTTCCCTACTCTGTGTGATGCCCTTTCTGAATATATTTTTGTACTGGGCAGTTTACAATGTCATTATCTGGGCTGTTCTTTCAAAACTCTCGAGTACTGGTTACATGAAACAAGCAATGAAATATGTGCCAAGTGTTGAGTCCAGGAGATAGACAAGCAAGTAAGGGACCTTACTATCAATCCATGATTTGTACAATTTCTGCAGGGGAGTAGTAGGAGATATTGATAGTCATCAAGGTTTATATTAGCCCTTTTGCCACCAATAGTGGCTAAGACAGGAGCTTTGAGGTAGTTATAAAGAATGGAGATGATCTGTGAGGAACAGAAAAAAACAAGGGAAGATGGGGCACAGATATATCCTGAGATAGTAACTATGCTGATGGCTTAATAATTGATGAAGCTGATTTTGGTTGTGCTGGGTTTTTCCTTCTATATTTGCAGTGAACATGTAACACCAGAGCTGTTGTGTTAGGCATAATCCTAGAGCTTTACAACCACCATTCTAGACACAAAATTAGCATAATATGTATTGGCCAAATATTTTCAGCTTCGTGGCTACCTAAAATTAGTCTGAAACTGTGTAGGTGCTTAAATGTGGGTTTGGAAGCCTGGATTTGGGTTGGAAAATATAGGCTGTAGTTCTTCAAGCATCAGCAACGAGAGAGAAGTTACTGTAGTGCTGAATATTCCTGAATATGCCTACATTTAGACCACAATATTCATTGCAACTTTTTAATAAGTACTGTCAGCGTTTTTGATAATATAAAGGCAAGGCACCATTTCCTTGTAATCTTTATAGAAAAAAAAAAAAAGGTATTATGGTCACGGTTTCAAGGATTATTTATTATTTTTCACTGGCTCTGCTTCTGAGAATTTTTCTAAAGACTCTTATTCTTTCAAAAAATGGATAGCTCACCTCGAAATAAAGCTTTCTTCCATGACTGGTATCTTGCTGATTGGTGCTGCATGACTGCTAGATGAAAAATATTATTAAAATTAGAATGAAAATGTCTTTCTCATTTTTACTTCTCTGCTGAATAATGTAAAAGCCAAAACAGTTTTCTCTAGTTTACCAAAGAGGTAACCGAAGGACTGACTGCTGTCCTCTGTATGTGCTATGGCAGTTTATTGAACTAATTCTGGAGACCTCTGTGAGACATTCTAAGTCAGAATGAAAAGATAGCTCTTTTGCAAAGTCTCATTAAGTGGGATTTGTCTTGATTCTTGGAAGAGGACCTCCACTTAGGAGCTGGAAATTGCTGCAAAGCTTGGCCCCATGAAAATCATGGGCTCTTGTATTTCCGTGGTGCTATGTGTGGTAGATCATCTGTGGTCTGGCTATGTCAGAACTCAGATCTTGGTATTTAAGGCAAGAAACTCCATTACCTAAGAAATGGAGATGCCCCAGTGGCCCTGGTACAGGGCATGTCTGCAAATGTGCTTGAGCTCGGTGCTATCTCAGGATATTTCTTGCACAGCCAGGGAACCAAGCCAACTCACAAGATAAAAGCGCACACACTTAAGCAGTACGCAGTGCGGCAGGAGAATAAAAAGCCAAGCGTACAGATGGTGTGTGGTTATGTGGATATTTCCTCAGCTTTGTAAAGAAATTAGCTCCCGTGTTCAGTGCCTGCCACAGGTTTATCTCTTCCCCAAACAACCATTATACAAAAGAAAATGCTTTTAAGTAATAAGAAGGTAAATTAAAAAGTGTATAAGACATCTCTGTGCCATTTAGTTATATTTTCTGTAGGGTTCTGTTTTTACACAAGATTAATATTATGTAACAAGATTGTATTATTTAATTTCTGTGAGTGCTGTGTCCCGTTCTGGCTGTTTTACTGTGTTGAAAGACATAATCTGCTGAGAATGTATGTTTGAGTGAAATAGAATTTCCTCTGTCTTTCCCTCAATCTAAAAGAAAAAAAGAAAAATATTTTGCTTACTGAGAAAAACAAACTAAAATGTGTTGAGAGTTAAACATTTTCTCAAACTTTGGAAGAACATACTTTTATCTGTACTGAGGAGCGCTGCATTGTCTTTCTGGTAAGTTAACATAGTAGGTGGTAGGACACTAGCACAGATCATAAGCCTGGATAAAAATAAAAGCCAAATAGAGGAGGGCTACTTGCTATGAGAAGAAATTATAACAGCAAGGTAGAAGCTGAGTAGGAGTTGACCATTGACTATGGCTGCTAATATTGAGTGGCTTATTCATGGAATTTCAGTGAAATACAAGTGCAGGGGAATATGCCATAACTGATGAGATTTTCTGATGTCAAAGATCGTGATATTGGAAAAGTTAATGGTCTGAATCAGTGGTTTTCAGGTATCGTTAACTATACATTATAGTGAATAGAAATTTAGAAAAAACATTTAAAAAAAAAAAAGAAGAAAAAGGTGGGATTCATTACCATGCATTTTTCATGGTGGAAATGAGAATGAGCAACTAGAGCTTCATATACCCTCACAAACATAGATAAGCTAATGCCCAGAAGTGGAGGCACCTCACCCAGCTGCCCTTGATGGTGTGGTTGCTTGCGTATGTTGTTGCTTGTATTTGTTCTGGATTTTGTTCATGCCTTCCTACTGTGTCCTCCAATATCGGTTTCATTTCTTTTGCCCACCACATTTTCTGTATTTTCTCCCTGTCCAAAATTGTTTGCCATGTGGACAGCTTTTCCTCTCTATGAAAGGTAAGATGGTTGAGAAGAAATACTATGCTGAATTGACAGCCAGAGATAAGTTAACTAAATGCAGTTCTTGATAGGCTTTTACCATGGCTCAGAGGGGGCTCACAGGGGCCTGTGAAAAGTTGAATCTGTCTTGGTCTTATATTTATGTGACTCATGTGGCAAGTTCAGAAAAGGATGTGTAAATAAACACATCAATTTTGACTTAATGACATCAACTTCTTTTCTGACCCTACTAGCCCCTGAAATTAATAAAAACTCGACAAAGGAGTAACAAGATTCATATGTATAAAGATACTGACTGCAGTGAATGGGGTTAAAAAGCTCTTTGTGGGATGCTGTGTCTTGTACAGTTGTATCTTGTGTGTGCAAATGGAAATTCCTTGTTTTCTAGGATGTAAGAAGCAATGTTATTTTTAGTTTTTCAGAGATTTCAAATGTGCAGAGTAGTGCAGTGTAAAGCTAAATTCACTCCTAAATGTCCATGTGTTACTGCATGTATTTTCTTTCATTTCCAAATGAGAAGCATATTTATTATGCTACAAGAGTCTTAATTTACAGTTTATACTTTTGTTACTGCATTTATTACTATTCTCTTTCTGAGTTTTAGTAATCACTGTTGGTGTCACACAAACAGTAGTGGTTATTCAGAATTCTCTGAATGTGATCTAAATTCATAAATAGAAAGTAGTTTGTGTTGAAGCTAAGCGTCATGCAATGGTGTAGTTTTACATTTCCTATCTCTGATTAGCTTATATGTTAATACTTCGTAATCTATCTGTACCAGTTAGATTTTCCTGCAGTGCAACAAAAATAGAAAGTAGGGAGCAAACTATGAGAAACAAATATTCAAGGACTTGAAGGATCTGTGTGACTTTGTATCCAAAAAGTATTCAGGCACATCAGATCAAAGGGATCAGCCCTGCTGGGCTATAAATATTGTGGGCAATGTACTTGGGTGGTGTAAACTAGCACAGCTTTGCATAGACCCCCAGTACAGCTGCCCAGCTCTCTGACAGCAGCCTGTTGGTGTTTTCTGTTGTTGGAGTGTGAAAATACACACACATACACACACGTGTTTTATAAACTAGGAAGAGGCTTAGAGGGAGTTCAGTGTGAATCTGTTTTTAATGTTACCTGCACTGCCCCTCAGACATCAGTACGACTAATCGGTGGTTGTCATGTGATGCACAGTGCATGCTTGGGGAGAAGGCCAGGTGCCCTTTGAAAATACATAGCTGCTGATAATGGAGCTCTTCGATAATGCTAATTAAAGAGGTGTTGCCTATATGTCACTGAGAATAAGCTCTGACATTAGGCAGCAATTAGTAAGTTGGTTTTGTTATGTGACTTCTACATTGGTATAGATTTTGTTTTATATCATTCTGGCTTCTGTGCTGCTGGGAAGATAAAGCTATGGGTGAACCAAGGCAGTACATACTACTCTACTAGTTACATGGAGGATAGTGAGCAAGATTTGCAAAGTACCTCACAAGTAAGTGCACTGTTACAAACAGATGTGGAAAAAGGCAAGTACTGAAGTCTTTTAGCTTTATGTTTCTGTGAATAGATGCTTGGAAGAAACATAAACATGTTTATGCATGCATGCATATGTGTGTGCGTATGCACACAGGTTACACAATTGGATTCCCAGGTGGTGAGGAAGACCTCTGCAAAGGAAAATCTGAGGAAAAAAGGCATGTGCTTTCTTGTTTATTTTTTTGCTTTCAGAAAACAAGCAGATTACCCAACGTAATCAGCATTGCTGTAGTTGGCGACAGTCATCTCCCCAAGAAATAGCCAATAATCATGAGGGCACCTTCTTACATAAATTGTATATGTCTTTCTCGTGTCTGGGCTTAACAAGAATCAAACTGTGTGGGTCAACTCATCTACAGACCCAACAGAAAAAGGCTTTAATATTTTTGGAATGTATGAGCAGTTCTTTGTTAGGTTCTCCCTTTACTTTCAAATATTCAGCTTTTTGAGAACGTGGTTTAGCTCCAGTTTACCTTTCCATTTAATTTTGTATTGGAAAATGCTGGGAAACCTATAAATTTAGACCTTAATTTGGCATTCTTGCTTATAAATTACAGTCTGGCCTCTACCTATATGATCACATTCAAATTGTTCAGCAAGATCTGCACACTTAGAAAGAAAAGGAAATTCTTGAACATTCGAGATTTCAAATCTCTTCCTGGCTAAGCTGTCC
The DNA here is from genome assembly GCA_013400195.1 of Aramus guarauna. Lineage (NCBI taxonomy): Eukaryota > Metazoa > Chordata > Aves > Gruiformes > Aramidae > Aramus > Aramus guarauna. The sequence goes on along the minus strand of VXBL01000835.1, from coordinate 1,451,384 downwards.
AGTTCTCTGCGGTTCTCATCAGATGAAGAAACACAAAGTATAGAATTTCCTAATTCTGGCTTTTCTTAATTTTGACATTCACAAGATGCTAGTTCCTCTTAATAACTTTACTATATGTAATATTAATTAATACTGTTGATTTTTTCTGTTGGGTTTAGTAGGCCTTTAAAATAATCAGACCGTGAGTATAAAGGAGGAACATGACCCCAGAGCATTCCTGCACTATTAGATAGCTTAAACAAAAAAGAGGGAACAGTGTTTTAAAAAGCCAACACCACCACCAAAACAAAAACCCACCATTGCTGCCATTATCTAAACACATTCCCCATGCATGCTCTGCTCCAGGGAGGAAGTATTATTTTGTACGTCTTTGCCTTTATTTGCCTCTCTTCTCTTCCTGCTATCGCAAACAAAAGGAACATGGTGAGCTTGCAGACACACTAAATTAATTCAGAGAGGTCATTCTTGCAACTCTGATATTTTCTTAAGTAGCGGTAAAGATCAAGGCTTCTTAAATAAGAATATTTACTTTTAGGTGTAGTGATCTATTGAAGCATTCTGGGCACCTGAGTAGATTTGGAGTGTGTGTGTGTGTATTTTTCCCCATCTTGCAATGCTCAGAGGAAAAACTGAATTTGAATTAGTGCTGTATTGAGTCTAGACTGACTTTGGTGTAAACCTGCTGGAAATAGTTTTGTCATCTGTGGCAGTATTACTTTGTCTGCAGTGGACGACTGCAGTTAAGCAAGTTTTAGTGCCTATAATGGCTCAGTCACTAGCACCAGTTTTACTGGTACAGTTGGATTTATCATGCAGCCTAGTGCATGCTGGATAATGAATCTTGGGCATCTCCACAGAGATTTTTCAGCAGAGCTGAAGGGATTTCATAAAGCAGCTTGTTCTTTAATAACAAAATTAGAGTTCTGTATTTCCAGCTCAGCACACTTACTCAAGTCAGCAGACCTATATGAAGTAGGCTTATGCTAATTAACCAGGGCACCAGTAGTGGTGTAGCCTTCCAGCAGGGAGCTTAGTGTTCTTGGGAGGTTCCCCTCTTGGCAGGGTTAGTGCTTGCTCAGGTGTGTGCACCTGAGCTGCAGAAATGTAACCCAAGTGATGGGACTGAAGTGGTTCACAAATCAGAATTTCCAATCTGCACAAAATTGTGCATTTCCATGATATTTTTCCCTTTAAAAGAGCAGGGATCTGACTGATATATGGCTGTACCTCTTGAACTACAGGGTAGATGTACCTTTCCCAGTGCAAACTTGGTGTACTATGGGAATGTGGATGGCATTCGTGGGCCCACTGCTTTAGAAGGCCTGTGTAAGAAAGTATGTGCAGTTGGATTGCTCACTGAAATATCTTCAGAAAATTTAACCCTGAAGGTCTCTGAAGTTGCACAAAGCTTTATCCAACTCAATATATATCTGCCTTATGCAATTGCCCTGGATTGGATTACGACAACTGTGTCTGCATCTACGGTTAGCTCAAGTCTCTTCCTGCATGAGCTTGTCTGTGCATTTTAAGACATACAGCAAGATCAGCTGAATGCTTTTTTTGCCCCAGGACAATTCCCTCAGATGATGTGCTAATTAGGTCACTGAGAAAATCAAAGATACAGAAACTGGATCGAGTGCTCACCAACTGGCTCCTACATGTAATTGCTGTATTTTAGTTTAATTTGTCTGAAGATGTTTTCTGATGTCTCTGAGAATTACTCATGAAAAGGCAGACTGCACATCAAGAAAGCGAGTCAGTGAACACATGAATATTTTGAGCCACAGAGTGTAGCATTCAGCATTTATCACTACAAGAAAGAGGCATGTGACTTCTTTCTCACATGGCAGCTCCTTGGTTTGTGCCTTACTGATTGGAAAACAACAGCAAAAGTATCCTGCAGGATCACTTTTGAAGAAAGGGCAAGGCACTGAAATGATCCACAGTGCTAACATTTTGCTGCAGAATGACCCCTGCTCTTATCCCGTAAGAAAGTCCTGTTTGTTGGACGAGAACGGACTTGCTGAAGGCAGAGATGAGTTACTACAGAGTCCCTCAGTTTGTTTGCTGTTTTGTCTTAAGCGTGACCTCAGAAGTAGCAGTGTGACCTGACAGGCAAGCATATTTAATCTGTTCCTTGGCAGAGTTTAATATATTTTGTCCATGAAAGCATATGCTGTGTATGCATACAGGTAGGAGTGAGTGTGTCTCCTTGTTGGTACAATTTGAGAGGGAGATGAAGGACTGTTGGAGCACTTCAGGGTATTGCTACTTGGCAGGAACACACGTACTCCAAAGCAAACAAATTTGTTCAATATTTTTATGAGTCTGTGAGCTCAGCTGGTTCTGGCAGGGATGACTTGACTTCATACAGAGAGGCAGTAGGGGGGAGATCATTCCAACTTTCCCTTTATCGGGGTAGTGGAACATGAGTAACTTCTTCCCAGAGCTGGAGGGAGTCGCCTTGGGCTCCTTGTCACGCACAGCATGTCATACTGTCTCTCGTGTTCCTCCGCAGCGTCTAGTGCAGGTCCCTTGTATGGCCTAACCATAGGGCAAAATGTAACTGCCTCTGATGCAGCAATTTCAGCACCAGCACTTTGGACTCTGTGGAATAACAAATAATAATAAAGAAAATAGTCTTGCGATAAATGCTAATCATACCCTATAGGTTTGCACTGAATTTGTCATTAGATAGTAAATATTAACTGCAGAAATACTAACTTTCCCAGAACCTTAGAGAGTTTAGAGTTCTCTGTAAATATGTAATTCTCCCTCTAAGCATACAGTTTATTTCCCAATACAAATTCTTCATTATTCTGTAGTTAAGGCTGAAAGGCCTCATCATTTATGTGAATCAGAAATGCCCTTAAGAGAACACAGTCATTTACTGAGATGAGCAAATTCTGGAAACTGAGGCAAAGGTTCTGTTCTGGGTATAAAATGGGAAGCTTTTTAACAGAGAAATTGCCTCTCCATAGATAGGATATTGCAAAAATATGAATCACTTAAGCATAAATAAGGGAAAATGGTTTTGATTTAAAAGCTTTTATTTTCAGAATTTCAGAAAGATGTTTTAATGACTTCAAAATACGAGTCCTTAAAAGTATATCTGCTACTCAGCAGTGAACTCCAAAGCTTACTTCACATACAGGTGTTGCATTATTTTCATCATGACTTTGGCAAGATGAGAGATCTGACACATCATCTGACTGTGGTGATGAAATATATCTGGCAGTGAGAATTTCAATATGTTGAAGAGTGATGTTTTACAGCATTACAGACCTAATTTGCTTTAATGTCATTATTGAAAATGAGGAGGTAGCAGCAGTATTGTGTTTTCCCTGTGCCTGGGACTTAGAGGGAAACAGAGATGCAGGTTCAAGCATCTTTGGCTGTCCCTTGTAAGGTGGGGTAAGGCCAGGGGCTCTTTGCCTGCTCTAGTCTCACCCAGAGCACATTGACAGGAAACCAGTGAAATGAAGTGGGGTCAGCCAGTAGACTTGAGCCAATGTTGTTGGTGAAATAATCTTTTTCTGCTAAAAAGAAATTACTTCCTTTTGTGAGGAAAAGAAGATATTTTGTGTCTACTGTAGTTTCTCCCTCAGGTTCCCCCAGGAGCAGGATGGCTTCATCTGTATGACTGGGAGATGAGCTCTGAAACAGGATCCTGGGTTTAGTTGGCCTTTACTTTCATGTATTTATTAATACTATTCTGTTTTACATTAAATTTGTTTTGTGTTGAATGATTTCACAACCTTACAAGAAGAGACTATCCACTAACACTGGTCAGGCATCATCTTTAAAACAAATGGAAGTTTGTGAGTGACGTGAAATAAATGTAAAGTGCTTGCCTAGAAGAGATTTAGCAACAGCTGTATATCACTGAAGTTCACACCAAACAAGGGAAAAGTGATGACATTTTAAACTTGGTCTCAGTCCAAAGCATCCCTGTTTTCCAAACTGATCTTCAATCATATTCTATTACTAGTAATAACAACAAAGCCCAGCAGTATGTTTACACAGGGGCATGAACTAGCAGAGAACTTGACCTTAACTTTTCAATGTAGAAATGGAGAAGTTATGTTTACAAGAGCATTCTGTGTTCACTCCCCTTCTTGTGTGGGTGTATGCAGGGGAGTGGGGTTAAATACCCAGTCTGTCTTTAAACTTTACTCTAATCAGGCTATGATGCTTATCAATGTAATTTTCTGAAAAAAAGTTGTGATTCTTCCATTACACACTGCAAATGCTAGTTGTAAACCTAGCCTAACCATTAAAAAATCAAGAGCCAAGCAGTTAAGCATTTTGAAATCTGTTTATTAAAAGTAATATCAGATTTTTTTTAATTATGCTCTACTTTTTGAGCATGTAAATTGAGTTTTTGATTGTCACAACAGCTAGAAGTGTACCTTTTGTTCAGGTGCTCTCCTGCAAATAGAAAAACAATAAAGAAATTTATATTTGTATGGTCAGACCTAAGAAACTGGAAATAGCAAGAGAAAAATTTTGAAATTTTAGGTCTAAGGCAAGACTTTAAATGCTAACTTTTAAATTTAGCTTTTCTGTTCAGCCTTCTCCCACAAAACCTGCTACTCTCTAGGGCAGAGTTCCCTGTAGACTGGCTATGATATTCTGATCCCCAGGTAATTTGTGCCATTATATAATTTGACATATATATATACAAATATGGGAATGAAAAGAGCAAAACTGTGTACAAGCAGGTAAGGAAGGCTGGGAAGAGGTGAAGATACATTGTTAGCGCTGCTAGTGAGAGAAGGGAAGTTGTCATGGCTGTGGCTGCTGCTGCTGCCTGGGAAGTGTGTGTCAACAGCACACAGCGGCACAAGCTGCTGCGGGGAGGCACACACGGCACCTCTCTGTATCCCTGCTGTGCTTGGTGCTGTTGTCTACGAGGTGCCGTTGTCACAAACAGAAGTGCTCATAAGATGCTGTTGTCTGCATTGCCTTCTCCTCCCCCCACCCAAACAAAGAAAAAAATCCTAGCTCTGGTATGTAGCAGTAAGACTTCTTTTTTTTTTTTTTTTTTTTTTTTTTTTTTTTTTTTTTGTGCTGCTGTAAGATTTCAGGATGATCCAACAGTGTATTTACTGGATTTGAGAGATGGTGTTTGAGGGGGAATTCCACTGCTGCCTCAAAACTGGCAGTGTACTGTATCCTGAGTTGACCCTTACTGAATGTATTGCATCAGGTCTGAAACATTTTGTTGCAGGAGCTCAGCAGCCTCTTCCTTTCATAGGAATGGTTTCATCTATTGCTTGCTGTTAGCTTAATAACCTTTTGCTACTTGAACTGTCCTTTCTGCCAGATTATTTTTTCATAGCTTCCCCTGGGGTTTGACCATGAGCTGAGTGTCTGAGACCACTAAACAAGAAGAAAAACCTCCAGAAATCTTAGCAGAGCAACCCTATTTAAGTAAGAAAAACAACTGTGTGTGATAAGCCAATTACATAGAGCAAACGGTTAAAGGACAGAATGCCAACTACTTGTTTGTAAACCTCAGCCTTTATTAGCAGCACTGTTGCAGTTATAAAAGAATATGATCCCTTTCTGAGACTCACAGACTACCTGCATCCCTGTCTTAATTCAAAGCGCTGCTGGATGGGCTTTGTGAGTGTTGTAGGACTAATCCCTATGGTTCCTTGATTATGAGCATGTGCAGAGCAGCCGAAGGTACGGTTGTGCGTGTAGAGCTAACACACAGAGACTTGCCTTGCAATGCCATGTTTGTGTGTGTGTTCCTACAACTGAGAAGGATACAGGGAGCCTGCCTGCCTTGCTGAATTAGCTGATGTTTTCTTGTTTCTGTTTCAGCATTCAGGATAATTCCTTCAACACGACAGCTTTAGCAGAGTAAGTGAACACTTTAAAGATGACCTTATTTGAGTTTAGTTACTGTAGAGAATAATTGTAAGTAGTATTTGAGAAGTCCCAAGCTATCTGTCATGTATTTTGATTCAGTTTTCTGTAAGCTATGATTGACTGTGTGAGAAGGACTGCATGCAAAAACTGCCTTTATATGTATGCTCTGTGACCATTTACAGTGAAATACCTTTCTGGGAGAATATAAGTTTGGTGCACATCACACATGTTTAAATTCATGATTTTCATGTTTGCCTGATAAATCTCCTGTGAAAATATTGCTCATTTCTGGTACTGATGGTCTTGACAAACACAAGTATGTCAGTTTTCTAAGAATGCATAGTCTGTACTTCTCACAAGCATTATGAGAAAAAAAGAACGATTTACAAATATTTTGAAGAAAAATAAAAAGCTGTACGTTATTTAGACAGGCCAAGTACCAAATACATAATTTCTTTGTAATCAATTCCGTAAACTCATTAGAAGGCCTCTCATGTATATCATGATCATAGGGAGATGTGTGTTGATTTTTTTGTTGTTGTTTTACAAAGACAACAGGACAAGGATGAACATTAGAAAGTTAGAAAGGCAAAGACTTTAGGAACTATTACAAAAGAAATGATCTTTGGTTTATTTCAGTCTAAACCACTTCAATTTTGGTGTTCTCTACATTTTTATTTTGCATACTTTTGATTGTTTCCAAAGCTTTTAGGGAAGATTCTTCAGCAGTAATGTGCCAAGCAGTTTCTCAGGAAGGAAATTATTTATAGATTTGTTTGTGTATTAGGTGAGCTTTACACTGCTAAAATGCTCATAATTTTAAAAAACCCTAGCTGGACAGTGAGCTGTTTGCCTAAGTGTTGTGGGGACAGGATATATTCTGAAAGCAGGCCAAATTGTAATTGTTTGAACCACCCCTAAGTATTGTCAAAATCACTACAGGAAAAGTAACATTTCATAGGAATCCAAATAATTTAAATAAGCTTTATTTGCTTATACTGTCTTGCTTTATTTAATATTTTAACATAGTCACTCTTTTTGTGTGATTGTGGAAGATATGGAAAGATTTAACAGAAGCTAATAAATCATTAAGTTATTTTTTATGGTTTTCCTGTGTCCCTGTTAGTTAAGTGGTGAATTGTGGTCTGTAAAATTTGGGGATGCTCCGCCTTCACAGAAGAATAACCAGATTACAGAGAGTATATTTTTCATATTTTCTCCCTCCTTCCCTTTTCTCTGCCCCTGAGTACATCCATTGTTTCCCACAGAGATTCCCCTGGGGCGGCCCCTGTGTCTGCCTCATCCTTGAGGTTTCTGGGACTTGAAGGTGATGGCCTTTCTCTGTGGTGCTTCATGTGACCATTAAGACAAGGGGCAGGATGGCATAAAAGCTGACTGCATTGTGCCAGCATTGTCCCTGGGGAAAGGGAGAGGGGTGCAGATGGGGCCGTGCTGTGCTGAGCCAAGAGGCAGCAGCATGGCAGAGCTGGGGCTGGGCCAGGCATTGCCTGAGAGGTGACTCTTCCTCATTTAAGCTGTTGTTGGTCATGTTTCAGGGGCTTTGGATTTTAATTTTATCTTTCCAAACACAGAAGCAGAAACATGCTTTCGAAAAACAAAGCAAGTGAACAATGACATCTGAAAAGCATTGTCCAAATGAACAAACTTGGTTTCCAGAGTTGATTTCCCTAAATCCTGTTTAGATCCTCCCCCCAAAGCGTATTTTTGAGAACTGCTGAGGATCCATAATTTTTACTGATTTCAGCACTAGTTGTTTGTGCTGGCCATATCTGAAAATAGGTTACTTTTATTTAGCAGAATAAAGAGAGAGCTTGCCATGCAACTTTAGACATCCTCATTTGAGAATTCCCGTCTTTACTTGTGGCAAAGGCAAAATCAGGGCTTCCTGAATAATATAAAATCAGTGATACAATACTTTCAGGAACATTTCTCCAGACAAGGCAAGTGCCTGGGGCTGCTAAGCTTCCAGCAAGCCATGCGTGCAGCTGGGTTTTGAAGTTGTTCATGTGAACATCTTAAAGGTCAAGTCAGCAAAAGGGAGCAGTTTTCAAGTTATACTGAAATGGCTCCTATGGAAAGGTGAAAATGGAAGAAAGTTTAAAAAGTTTATCCCATTAAACCATAGTGCTATAAAGAGTCAGAGCAGCAGTCTATCTAGACTGGGAAGCCATCTCTGCCCTGTCTCTGGCCAGTGCCATAAGATCAGCAATGAATGTACTTTTAAGGGATGCATCCATCAGTCAGTGGTTAGATTGGGCACTGAAGGAAAAGGATTCACATCACTGGTTTTGTCCAAAGACATACTTCCTGCCCAGTGCAAGCTTCAACGCGTATGGATTTATGACTTGAAGCTGCTTTGGCGTGTTCTCTGATGTTTTAGGAATAAGTGAGATGCTGCTCACCTTGGGTTGGTGGGAACACTCTCTACTACGTGGCCACAAGCTTTCACAAAACTTACCAAAGTCTCGAATATCCGTCTATCTGTTAAATATAGCTAAAGTTGGACAACAAAATTTACAAGTTACTGGTGAGAGGAGAGAGGAGTGTATGCATGTCTGTGTTGATATGTGCTGACAAGTGGCACGAACACATAAGCTGCATTTTTTAAAGAAGCCAAGGTAAAAACACTCTGTGCTTTAATGATGGATATTCACATTGTATCATGGTTTCATATTTTTAAAGGTCCTGCTATGGTCTTAGCCTTAAGTACTGTCTTGTGTGGGTGAACTTTCTTGGTTAATATTTATTCTTACAAAGAGAAAAAATTCTATTAACAATTTCAGAGTGTGTTGCTTCTGAACTTCCTCATGAATATTTTTATTACATGATGGGCATAGTCTTCTCTGATTTATTATTGCTTATCTTTCCTATCTACTGCTCTCCAGTTATTCAAATACATTTTGCCATGCTCACTTATGTTGTTTATAAGTTCTGTTTTGTTTTATGACTTTTATCAGTTGCTGGATGCTAAGTAAGGATCTCTACCTCTCAGGATCACCTTATTACAGCCAGCTCAGGGAAAGCAACCCCCAGGGCACTTCCCCAAGTTAAGGAGTATACACACAAGTATGCATACATACACTTGGCTGATGGACCTGTGCTCAGTCATCCATCTTCCCAGTCACCAAAATGGTCTTTCAGGACTGAAGGCTGCCAAGTGTGGCAACTGATGAGAGGATGGGGTGCGTGAAGCTGGTAGCAGAGCTACTTCCTCCCACCTTCTCTTCCTGTGGCATATGCAGGAGGGGGAGAGTTTGTCCCTTTACAGAGTCCCCATGCATTGTTGACTGTGGCTTGGCCCATGGTGCACAGCACATCTGGTGGCACCTTACCCTACTCTCATGTCTGTGCTGGGAGCTCTGTCCATCCAGCTCTGACCTTGGCACTGTCTCCTCACAGTGTATTTCCTTGCTATGTTTTTCTCCCTCTGAAATTTTCCATCGTGTTTTCTATCCAGGTTCCTGATTCCTTTCATACTGGGCTTCTTTCGTCATACCACCAGTATGTCCTATCCTCACACCTTGCTGCTGGTGTCAGATACCCGTAAGGTAATCAGTACAGACCAGAGGGGAAGGTGTGGCTGGCATCCAGAGGCAAAGGCAACCAGATTTCCTCTGTGAATTTATCCGTTTTGTACATCAACCTCTGTCTTCCCTGCACCCACTGCAGCAATATTGTATGATTAGGGGGGATCTGCAACTGTACTAATTTGTTCCAGTTGCAAGCAGCAAATGCTTTCATCCGTACGCTAATGTATTCAGGAAGTGTAAACACTTGAGTGTCCCTTTAAATATTTTCTGCTGCAGTCTGGCTTTTGATAAAGATACTAGCAGAAGACTGGTGGGAAAGAGGAATATATTACAAACCTTGCCCTCAAATTGCATCGCAGAGCTATGAATTTATCACTTAATGTGCTCTGTCCAAAATGGGGCAGCTCTTCTGAAAATTTAACAAGTCAGTGAAGTACAGGCTGCTTCCCCCATAATGAAGAGATTCCTCTGCCAGCAAACTTCAAGTGATCCAGGCCTGCTTAGTGTCTGTGCCCTGTGAGTATGAACAGAGGGTGAGGAGAGGGCCCCAACTTTTCCCCAGAAATAATACCTAGAAAGAGTGTATGTGTATTTGTTAGGAGTGTATGCATATATATCTATGTTTATTTGAAGAAAGACTGCTCAGAGGCTTTGCAGTTCTATCATTCTGCAAAGTTCAGCCATGATGCACAGTATAGCGTTCAATGCCGAATGGTTAGCATATTTATCCAGACTTCTCTTTTGATTAGGCAGCCTTATGACAATTCTGTTGTCTGTAACTTAAGGGGATGTAATTGATTATGATTCTTCAGGCATGTTAAAAATTCTGCTAGTTCACTTCTTAAGACTAATGATCACTTTTATTTGGGGATTCTTGTTCCTGCTGCGCAAAGAATGACTGCTCTACTGTAGTTAATATTTTTGTAAGTCTAGGAGAAAAACACCTTTTGCTAAGTGTTTCTAATTCCTTTTTTTTTTTTAAATGTGAAGTATATTATAAGCAATTAAAATACAGAATTTCCTGTAATTTTCCTGTAATTTTTATGGTAATATCTTAGTTCTTTGTTATCATTATTTCCATCTGGCTGACAATGGTATACCAAATTGTGTACACTTAACGTTTCAAATCCTCTTCTTCCCTTGAGCACCTATGATATTAAATGGCATTAAATGACCCCAGCTAAGGTGTGAGGAGGAGAAATGTGTTTATACTTTGAGCTGCACTGTCATGTTATTAAAAGCTATGTTTCTGCATCTGGCAGAAAATCAGCAATTATTTTGTATCCATTTTCAAGGTGTGACGAGGATTCAGACTCTGTACATGAAGATCAAGCAGCCAGTTCCAGCCCCAGGTATTCTACTGCAAATTTTGTCTGAAATTTGTTGGTAACAAATAAAGCTGTCAGAGTGATTCTATTAAACCATTAGAAAGAAACCTTTATTCTCAAGAGAATGTAGAATTTCTGGGGTATTACCTGCTAAAGCTATTAATATTTCTGGGAGATGCATATTTGTCTTGTATGCTAATGTGTAAACAATATTAAGATTAATTACTGTTGTTATTATGTGAGTAAATATGTTATGGTCTGTGTTCTGAACTTTGTATTACTTTCGTTCAGAGGCAGCTCTGATGCTAATATATTGAATTTTACTGTACAGCAGCTGGTTCAAAGTAGTACTAAGTGGAGTTTTGCAACTGTGAAAGGATATGCTCATTGCTGAGTGTCTCTGTGAAAAAAAAAAAATCCTTCAAATTGTAATTCAACTGAAGTATTCTTGAGGCATGTGTATCTCATGGCTATGTTAGTATATGTTAATTGCTAGAGAATACAACTTAACCTTTCAGAAAGATTTTAAATCAGATGATACCTTAAAATTAGCAACACTTCTGCACATTCTTGAAATGCCCATAGGATATAAAGCACCCTATCCTGTAACTATAACAACTGTCTTGGAGCACACTTGCAGAAGGCATAGGCAGCAATAATGTTTAACTCCATAGGCACCCTGCGAGCATCCATCTGGATGCTGATTGACCACAGATGGAAAGTGAGTTTGGCAGCTCAGAATCCTTAGGAGAAAACATTGAATTAGCAAGTTATGCTTTCTAAAAAAAAAAAAAATCTTGGTGGGTGGTAATTCAATAGTCCTTGACTCTCTCAGTGGTGGAAGCTTCACCCTAGGAGAGAGGTCATCTCTCAGCTAACCATTAGGATTTTACCAGCTGAAGCTAACATCTGAAATTTCACCTGAAAACTAAGCAACAGCCAGGGATTTCAGAGCGGTAATGTCGATCTGCTCATCCTGCCAACTAAGCAGGCAGCCTCGCATTCTGCATTGCAGCAGCTTTCTTAACGGTGCCAGGGAGATGATCGCAGTGGAAGGCATTAGGCCAGTCTAAGGTTGGATTGATTGGGTGTGGACAAGACTACCAAGGTCGTCTTAGGAGAGGTTACATTCTGTAGGCTAGGTGGAGATTGAAAGTATCTGTCCCAGATTCAGTGGTTCACTGAGCATCTGTGACCAACAGTGTCTGTTTAAAGCATCAGAAGTGCTGTTATACAGGAGGACCTTTTCTCCAAACTTGGAGCACATCCTTTTCTCTTTCACCCAAACACATCTCTGACTGTTTAAACCCTACTTTGTATGCCTACCTCCCTCACTTTGCCCAAAACCGTCTAAACCAGAGACTGTCAGAAGGGAGGTGCTATATGGAGGAATTATTCTATATAATGACATTTTTGTGAGATTATAACCTAGTGTGAATCATTGAACGGGGCAAGTTCTTCTGCATGAAAAAGGCAGTTTCAGATTTTATTTGGGGAATATGAACCATAGGGCTATGAACCATAACAGTAGTCTTATTTAAATGACTCAACAGTTGAATGTGTAATAATGCTAACAGTAGTTTAGCTTGTGATTTGACGACAAACAGTAGCCTCTCAGATTCATTATACTAACATATGTAGCACTTGGTGTGTAGACTACTCAACTTGGTAAAATTAAAATGCCATAAATAGCTAAGAGCTTGTTGCTGTTCTTCCTTCATAATGTTTTGACAGGTGTCTGAAGTCCTGCCTGATGCATTTAAATTTTATTTTCTTACAGAGATGATGATAACAAAGAAAATTATCCGGACAACGCTGCTGTCATAGAGGAAAGGCAGCTGCCTTTGCAAGATACCCAGCAGCACAAGCAGCAGGCTGTAATTGACTACGCTGTAAAGCCTGAAATGGGCAACTTAAAGCTGAGAAAACCTAAGCCTATTGCAAAGCTAGAAAATGGGAAAAGCTATGAGGAAAGTCAGGTAAAGAACTAAATTTACCAAGGGTAGGTTTCTGGCATGGTGTGTGAGCACACATACCTTTTGAAATGCAAAAGGGAGCTTGTTGGTAATTCATGATGTGACTAAGACCCCAGAATAATCTACCCTGATTTTCAGGGACCTGGAATCCTGGAACGCTCCTGTAATGACAGACAATTACAGCCAGGGAATTGCAGAGAGAGGTGTGTTGCAATTGCTGCCAGAAGTGAGTGGAGAGCATAACTGAACATGTGCATATATCTCTCTTTAGATTTCCTGTGACTGCTTGCACCATAAATGAAAATCCTGGTAGCTGCAGCAATTGATTTAACATTTTTTTTTGCTTTGCTTATTAGACCGAGGGTCTCTTGCACTGGTATTTTGGCTGCCAATGGAGATTTCATACTTTCCCCTTATCTTAATTTCTGTTTTTTTCCTCATATTTTAATAATAAATCTATTCCAGTGCAGATTCTGGTATCAGTGGTCTTGCCCACAGGCTTCCCCAGGTTGAGCTGAGAGGAGCAGAACTTTAATTTTTCTGAAGGCTATAAAAGACGACTAGAAATTAAGAAGCTTCTACTGCTGTCTGTGGAGGTACATTGCTATGCAGACTCTAGACTTGTCAACTCCCAGCAGCTGTTGGAAGTGCCTCTGTTCTCCCCCAGTGCTTCCCAAGTCATGTTTCATGTGCAGTGTAAAGAATAGAGCTCTGGTCCAGGTTTAACCCCTCAGCTAGAAATATTCTCGTAACCAAGACAGTTGATGTTAACATTGGTAGCTTGTTGGCCTGTAGTAGGCACAAGATGTGAGAGATGTCTGTATTTACATCTCTTCTTTGATATATAATGTATTTGGCTATTTTCTGCCTCTCTCTTCTTGCTTATGGATAGAAATTTGCAGAACACTTTCTGAAGTGCTTTGAACCCATCATAGATCAAGAATTACTTTGGTTCATTTTTTCAAATTTAGATTGGGAATTAATCATTTTGGATGGCATGTCTTACCTTCTAAGTGAGGAATATCCTTCTGAATCGCAGAAGAAAAATTAAAAGCAAGTGGCATTCCAATGGTATTATCACAGTCTCTTTCAGAAGATCAGTATCAAATCTTGCCCTAATCTTCTTGCATGTTTTTGCCGGGGTTCCTCCCTGAGATGAAGTAATAACTGCTGATTTTTTTGTAACTCTATTGTGTTACTAGGAAATGTTATTTAGGTTGCAGGGAGATAAGATGTGCATGTTTATCAGCCGATAAGAAAAATGATAGGAAATTTTGCCCTCTGAAGGGCAAGTGGAGGCATATTAGGAAGAGGAGTCATGAAGAAGTCATAAACAGGGCAAGATCTGTCTCATAGCTCATCTGTTGCTCTTTTACCTACTTCCTAGTCTCCTGTCTGCCTGCTCCCTGAGTATGTCATGCCTTTATCTCTCATCCGATGAAGGCTAACACAGCACAGATTTGCTGCTCTATGGTATTTTACACGGTCTGAAGTGGTTAACTGAAAATGTTGATATTATTTCATGGGAAACTTTTTGAGTATATAATTAGACTGCCATAAAATACCAGTGTAACTTAGATATGGAGCCTCTGGAAGGAAAAACATTGTCAGGCAGATAACTGTCACGTGACTCAAGGGTTTGAATTAGGAAAGACAAAAGTGATCCTCAGCCCCCACACTACCCATTGCTCCCATCTCTGACATACTGGAAGAGGTAAGATAATGTAGCCACTATTTTATCTCACCTTTGATTTGATGGGAGTACTTGAGGGATGAGAGTTAGTGTAGAGATTTGAGTGTAATATAAAACACCAACACAAAGCAAACATCCCTGCATAACAGGAGTTTCACTCATTCATAGAGGCAATTGTATTCTAGTACTGTGGAACACTTTCCAATGGATATCGTGTATCTACACTGAGTTCAGTGGTGCTTGCTGTAGAGGAAAGAGTTTCCCTCTTGCAACGGTTTGCAGAAGGAAGCTGTTTTGGAGAAAGTGTCTACCAAGCCCTTCATTTCGCATAGCTTTCACTCTCCTTAGTGAGGATATGCATGCTCCTCGGCCCTGAGTGCTTGCTAGCTGCATCTTCAGCTATGTCAAGGGCTTTTGTTCTAAAAGAAAAAAGCATCTAGCTCCTGGCTTTGCTAAAGGTGCCTATGTAAAACAAGGCTCTGCTTGCAGAAGAGCTCTGTGAAGAGTTTGTTTCTGTGTGTGGTTTCTCATTGGGGTCCTTGATAACATCCCAAACCCTATTGCAGCTGTGTTAGCTGTTGTGAACTGGTAGCAACTGCTTCTCTCTGTTTTGAAGCTGAAAGCAAAGTGCTGCTGTGTTGTTTCTAGTAGCTGTTGTTCATATGTATATGGCAGGTTGTTATTATCAGGAAAAGTGGTTCAGACTGATGCTTTGAAACACTGTGCAACTGTGTATGCCTGCCTTTGGTGAAACACCTTGTCACCAAGCCACTCAAGGAGGTAAATGATGTACTTAAAAGCAGCTGATGTTGAGCTGACAAATATCAATATCTGAGTATATGCATTTATGAAAGAAAAGGGTAATGTCCTGCACATGGTGATTAAACTGTCCATCCTTATTTTCCTGAGCTTGACAGAGTGCTTTTTCAACAGTCTCCTCACTTCCCCAACCTGACTTCTCTGTGGCATCAGAAAGAAACAGTGACCACATTGCAGTGACAGTATCTCTTTTATAGGTGTTGCTCTGATAAGCCAAGGAAATGTTTGCTACTCGTTCCTGTGTGTTATAAACCCACGAGTTGCTTTTTTAGAAAATTGTCCCTTTAAAATCAGAATAGGCTACTGGGAGATAAAGAAGTTTGCTGCATGTGTTGGAAGGATTAAAGTCTGTTTAGATGGGAACCAATTTTTTGTGCCTTTCTACTAGTGAGAATCCAGGGGATTTCCATTGTAGAAAAGTCATTGAGAGGGAACAGATCTCCGTGTTCAAGTAGAAGAGAGATGGCCAACTCAGGGATTTTGAGCTTCACAAGGCTCTCAGTCTGCTGAAGTGTGATTCCTGTGCCTCTGATTTTTTTGAAACAAGTGTGGTACTGTTGGTCATGTACCCCAGGTCTTGATGAAGAAAATGTTATTAAATTTACAGTGATGATTAACAGAACCAAGTCTAATAAAAGTGTAGTACCAAGTGACTTCACTTGAGCACTTATCAGCTGATAAAGTGTCACTACAGTAGAGCTGTACCTTGGATATTGCATGCAGTTATTGCTTGGGGGGCAGGAGCTGGGTATGGGGGCAGCTGTAACCTTTCCAAAGTGTGGGAGGAGAGGCAGGCTGCTGGAATGTAATTACACTGCTGTATTCCAGCTACTTGATTTCATCTTTCCTATGGTTTCATGAGCTTCTTTAGCAATTCTTCAATGTTAATCTATAGAAAATCAAATTAATTAGGATTTATATGACTTCGAGAGGTGAGGAAGCATATGCTTAGAACATACTCCGTGTGAGAACAGATGTTGAGGAATGGAAAGTCTGCTTTCCTTCCCTAATCCTTTCTCCTATCACTCACCTTTGATGCACAGGCATGAATATGGATTATTAAATGAATCATCCTCAAATTCTTTACTGATCCTGAAACATACTTATACAATGACACTAAACATCTTAGCTAATAGGTAGAGACAGTAAAAGTTCAGTTTTAAAGTCATATTATCAAGGTAAATGACTATAAAAATGAAATGGTAGCTTGACAATCAATGCCTAGATATAAGAATGCTGAAAACTACTGTGTGAAATTTTGTATCTTGAGTATAACTTAAGTGGGCAAATGGTATTGGTTTCAAAGCACTTCCAGTAATTTGGCATTAAAATTGTGGTTTTAAATGCACTGGAATCAAAAAAATCAGAGCCAAAGTTAACACATTAGCTACACAAACACATGAATGTGTCAGGCAGTCTGCAAGTTCCACTTCATTTTTTAGGTATACTCTGTTTATGTTTAAACCATACCTCCCATTGTGGATTAAATCTGTTCAATTCACTGTCCATTAAATATACCTGGTTATTTTCTTGTATGGGCTGGCATTTTCAGGAGAAGTAGGAGGCAATTCTGCTCGGGACTTCAGCCTGAGTCCTACTTTCTATATTGACACAGCACCATGAGGTATGCCAGGGCTGTGATCCCAAATGCTGGTACAATATCTGCCTGGTGCTTGCATTTGAAGAGAGACAGAAGTGTTTCTGCGTTGGATAAAGCATATGAAGGGTTCAAGGCACTTTCTGGTGTTCAAGAGCAGATTAAGCTGCTGCATAAACACAGCAAAGGTTTATGTGCTTGTACTGTAATTCAGAGGCTCTGACTGAGATAGGTTATGACATGCTGTGATTTTTTTTTTTTTTTT